>CAJNJA010016491.1:407-11330 GCA_905231915.1 Symbiodinium necroappetens | reverse complement strand
ACAGAGCAGCGCAAAAACTACGTAGCACACGCAGTTCACACTTTTCACACACACTACTTGAGCCTTGTGTCGTCCGAACGTTCAGTTCACAACGCACCGTCTCCAACAGTGCTCACAAGTAGAAGTCACTACAAAAGTGGGGTAAAGCACTGGTCACAAAAGCTAAAANNAACCCCCCTCGATGGATTGCACATTGACAGAGGCAGTGGGTGCCAAGCTTTTCACTTTCAGATGGCCGCGGGGAGCGTTCGCCAGAAGCTTTCGTTACTTTCCGCTGCTACGTCGGTTGAGCTCGATGTTTCGCATGTGACAGGCGAAAAGAGCGAACATGCCGACTGTCTCAGTCACTGGAATCAAGAGGAAGATACTTTACCGGACCGATGGGAACTCAGCAGAAGAGTCGACTTTTTTTTACAATTCATTTGGTTTTTCCGCCGGGATGTCGCTGAAAACCCATCAGCTGGAAGATATGTGATGCGCTTTCTTTACATATTCGCCCGCAGGATATTTGCCCGGGGCTATGTTGGATGTATTTTATGCCCGCAGGATGTTGGCCCGGGGCGTATGTGAATGCTTCTGGCAGGATCTTTGCCCGGGATCTTTGCCATGGCCCGGGGCTATGTGTATGCAACTTTGCCGGGGCCACATGGAGTGCTGAAGCTCCCAGGATCTTTGCCATGACTGGATGCGATTGCTGCCCGCACGATCTGTGCCGGCTATGGGTATGCAGCCGTCGCGCCTGCAGGATCTTTGCCTGGGGCGCAGCGTTTCACATGAGCGTCGCCAAAGTCAAAGCCTCACTTTTTCATTCTGGGGGAACGAGCCGTAGGCGAGACTTTGACTTTGCCAGTATAACTTGGGTCGAACTACAAGGCCGTCTTCAGCTTGATTGCACCCTTTTTTGCTTTCGAACGACCTTCGCGTTTCCGGCAAGGTCAAAAGTCTCTCAACATAATGCAGCTACTTTAGCTCGTAGCCTTGTGCTTTTGGCAATAGTCATGTAGAACGCACATGTTTTTTGAGAAGACAGGAGTCCGTCGTCGCCGCTTCTGCGTGACTGCGCACATGCACAGCCAGCTGCGTGTTGCAGAACCAGAAGCCAACGTCACGTCTATGTATCTATGTATCTATCTATCATTATCTACCTATTTATCTATCAATCTAATCATCTATCCATCTATCCATCTATCCATTTATCCATCTATCCATCTATCCATCTATCCATCCTGATAGTGATTCTTTCATTTCGCTTCAACGTGCTGTATGTGCTGTGCACGTTGCATTGTTGTAGTAGAACGCGCCATGGTAGTGCAAACACATAAACAGCATTGATACGGGCTTGGGCGTGCGTGTATGCATGCAAGTTAGCACGTGCTTGTGCATGCATGTGTATATGCAGATGCATGTACATTTGCATATGCGCATAGCAAAATGCTACACCATTCACCTTTGTCAATACTAGCATTATAATAGTATATTTTCATACAGCAGCAGAAAAGACCATACTCAAAAATCTATGTGCCACAGCAGTCCGCTGTCCACAGAAGAACACTTTCGTCGTCGGTGTTCGTCAATCAAGCAGTATTCCTCAATTCTTCAAATCATGATTACAAACCCCATTTGGTGGATTTGGACTCGAGGCTCGGCCTCGCCAGGGATGGCGATGTCGAGGCATTTATGCGCAGGCTTGTGGTGCTGTGTTTTGGTGTGCTGAGTTTGAGGTTGCCGGATCAAGCGACCAAGGCTGTTGGGATCTGCTATTGTGCCCTGGGATTTGCTGATTCTGAGTCGAGGTTCAACTACTTTAGGCAAAACGTCCCGACCAACCAGTAAGCTTGATAGTGTGAGATTCATCGGATACATTGTTTGTGTTGTGTCTCGCTTTGTGTTGGTGCATTCGACTGTCAAGCCCGAAGTTTGAAACCTTGAACCCGGCAGGCGTTCAGTTGAACTGAAGCATGGCCGCATCGCGATGCTGGCAACCATGGGTGAGCTGGACGCAGATACAGACAGAGAGAACTCGACGGATCTGTCGGTTGTGATTGAAACGGATATTTGGGTTTTGGATGCTGAAGGGTTTGGGATTCAATGTTTCTTTTCTTGGCGAGACAGTTTCAAGGAAACCGTCAGTGAGCAAGCCCGTTGCTGATGTTTTCGGGTTCACGTTTCTCATCGATGGCTGCCCCGAATCAAGTTCAAGTTTTTCGGTGAAAGCTCGATCAAGGCTTGGGATTGGAGCGGTGCATGATGCGTTTTGGAGCTGAAATCTTGGGCCCCGCAATGCAACGAAACTCTAAACACGAAGGCGGAAGCGTTTAACCGCGAAGTGTCGCCTTGCTGCGGATCCAGGCTACATCACCCCCGAAATTGCTGGGAAGTTCCCAGGCAGGGAGGGTTCGCGCATGGTTTCGGGGAGCCTGGTGCACGAACCGATGCTTCGCTGCAGTGCGTCTTTCTCTCTGCCCATCGTATCCATCTACCTACTTACAACAACCGGCACTTGTCCACCTATCTAAACACGCAAGCCCGTTCCTGTACCTACCATGCCCGCGTAGATGGCTTTGGGTCTTGGCTTTCTGGAGCGGACACATGAGACTGGAAGGCGGAAAAGTTGGAGCTGGGAGCTGGAGTCTTTTGACTTTGAAGTTTTGGTTGTTTTGATTCATGTCTCTATCATGTCTCGAAACCTTTGAAACTCGGCCTAGCCGACCAGTCTGTGACATCTCAAGCCTTCAGCTCGCAGCAGGCTTTCTTTCCCCAAGCATGGGTCTCAAGTTCGCAGACGTTCCAAATGGTCTCGCCGCCATCTCGAAGGCCTTCGGAGGGAGTTTCGGGTTCTAGCTCGGATTCTTTTCGACTTTTCGATAGGAGTTTCAAGGCTCAGGGCATGGATGTGCGGAGATACCGGGTCCTGTAGCCATCGTCAGATGCACTTGGGATGCAGCGCTGACCTTGACTCTGAGGCTGATAGTAAAGATCAGGCTGCCCTGTCCTGTTTTCCGACTCTGTTTTTTACGTTCTCCTTGGCCCAGGTACCTGCCGGAGGCTGGACCCAGATCCTGCTCCTGGGCTTGCCCCGAGCGGTTCGTTAAGGGATTGCCTGCGGTGCTTTCATGGGCCCGCGGCTAAACAAAAGGAACAAGACATATTCAACTATTACGCACTCGGGTTGAAACCCATACTTAGTTACTTGGCGTGTATGAGCAAGTAGATTCTCTAAGTTTTCGGGATTGCAGGGTTGAAGGTTGGGGCCGGTTGGGGTTCGAGGCTCGAGGTTCGCGCTCTGAGGAGCAGGCCGGGAGCTTGTATCCTCCCTGAAGCCGAGGCTGTACATGGGTTGGTGCGAGGTGTCTCGCGGAGCAGGCGGGAAGCACAGGAGATGCAACGTCTCTTTCACCCAGCCCTGAACTTCGGCCGACCCTGCACCGTCAGCCACTCTGCCGAATGCAAATTGGGAAGGTATTCACGAACCACCAAATCCTTAGTACGATCAACTCTAAACGCTACATCCTAAAACCCCCAATCCTAGATCCCAAATCCGAAAGACCTTAAATCCTAGAGCTGCAAACCCAAAACACTGCAGGCTCCGACATCGCCAGCGGCCGCCCTGGCGACTTCGGATGGTACGTGCGAGCCCCGGTCTCCCCTCGATTCGGAAGTTAGGGTCTCTCTCAACAAACTTCTGTTTTGAGGGCTTTCGGATTTCCGGAAGGTTTTCTGGATGTCAGGGTTTGGAATGTGCCTCCCCTTACCTTCTCACTGCTTTTTGTACTCGTGCTTCAGGCACTTCCAGGCTTGAGGCGTTCAAGGTTGAAGGTGTTGCATTCCGGGTGTTGGGAGGCTAGCGGATGCTCGAAGACTATCTATCCCCGGACCCCCCCCAAGCCCCAAGCCACACACCAAAGTCCTGAGCCTACGAAATGTCAGAGCCCAGAAAGTGACGGGCCAGGTCCTAACCAGCGCGGACGCCGAGGAGCACGGGACCTTTTCGAAGAGACCTTTGGGGTTCAGCGGGTTGCGGGAGTTGGTTTTGAGGTCTTAGGGTTTAGGTTGTTAGGTTTGAGGGGTTCTGGAGTTCGATGCTGGAAGTCTTGAAGGAGAAGAAGAAAAAGTTGAACGCAGAGTTGGCAAACGGTCGCCTTGCGATGATGGCCATCATTGGCATGCATCTTTCCTTCATTATCCATGCTCTGGTTTCCTGCTTCCTGATGCTGTTCGAGTAGTGGGTTGTGACAGAAAGAACATGCCCATGTTTTGCACCCCAAGCCTGGATATCCTGCCGACGCATACCTGGAACCATTCATCAACGACTCCCAGCCTCTTCGCTCAGGCAAGCCATCTTATGGTCTTAGGGAGCAACATCAATGGACCAGAGCAGCAAAGTGCAAGCACGCGAAAGCTTCTTCGTGCCAAGGGACTTCTACAACGGCTGCTGCCCGTAGTGGCCGACATCTGCAAATTCCCACACTCTTCCGAAGGAACAAACTGTTTGGGTCTTTGCAGTGCGGAAGAGAGAAATGCCAGCATCTGCGAGCAAACATTTGTAGAAATTTGCTATCATCCGGGTTCCAGATTTCAGGTCTTGAGGCTACGATCGGTGGCAGCAGCACCCCTTGAAGAAAGGTTCTGAAGAAACAAAGCTCCCAGGTTCTACCAGGACGGCCTGACGGGCTCCGCCTGGGGTGCCTTTGATGGATCTTTGAGCGAGACGTCTCAAACCCTGAAAGCACGGAATCGAAGAGCCGGGCGTGTGGCCCCTTTGAAGGGTCGAAACTTACCGAAGCTCCGATGCACGGACTTCAGTTCAGTAGCACGGCAACCCCCAAATCCAGCCGGCCCCGGTCCTGGTCGGAAGACCGAAGCTTACAAAATCCAAGCACGGCAAAGACATGGAAGGTTCGCGTACCAGTAGCATCAAGTTGTTGTATCGGCAAAGACATCAGGGTCCTCCAGTCCCCGGAGCACTAGTTGCCCGCAAGCCCCTCGACTCCAAGGCCCCGTCCAAGGCCCCCAGAACCTCAAAGATCCTCAATGCAAAGGTGACTGGGCCAACTACACGGAGTCCCCGCTCCGCGCGGCCCCGGACTTTACCCAGGCCACTGGGAACGAAGAGAAATCACAGGTGTAATTGAGTGCAGAGTAGCAGTCGCAGAATTGAATTGAGGGGAGAGAGGTTTATGTCTTATTGGACCTTTACGGCCAAAGTGACTGGCACAGGCTTGTGGAGGGTTTGTGGATTTGTTGACTTCAGGCAGCTTTTGTGGGATTGACGTTTTGGCATGAGTGTCGTTGACGGAATTGGAAGGCACGTGATGTGTTTGTTCAGGGCTTACGGCTCGGACCCTAGATTTGATTTCCCTTCCTGCGTGAAATACACTCTGTCGGAAACTTGTCCTTGGCATGGGCCCAAAGCAATAACGAACAATAGTACGCATGCCTCCAGCCCTCAGATGCACAAAGGATTCGACAAGTCTTCAGGCAAGTTTTTCCGGGTCCTTCGAAGCAGATTTACGAGGTTACACTCGGTATTCTTATAATTCGAGGCTGGCAGCATTTGAGGCCAAGCTTTTGTGTCTTTGCAGTTCAGGTTTCAGTGTTGATGCGGGGGCCCGAAACACAGATCCAAACCCTGCATCTGCAAAGCTCCAGCTCCTCCCCTCAGTGGCCCGACAGAGAAGCTTCGAGCTCCTTTCAGGAGCTGGGCGTCACGCCACCCCTGGGATTCTTCGACCCGCTGGGCCTTAGCAAGTACGATAACGATGAGGCTCCCAGGGTATGGAGGGTAGCATTTAAGGTGTTAGGGTGGGGTGTGGGGTGTCGGGTTGCGACCTTGAAGATTATGCATTCAGGGGGAGTGTACCAAAGCCTTGAAAACCAAACCCAGCAACGCCTTCAACTCCGGTCCAATACTCGACACTCTGTGTCCTCAACGAGAGGAAACTGAGGTGACGAAACCTGTCAAGGGAATCTGAAGGCCACCTCGTCCTTAGCCCTCGAACCCTAAATCCCGGATTCCCGAACCCTGAGCCTGCTACCGGAAAGCCACTCTGGCCCAGATCGCCAAGCAGCAGTTCCGCCGAAGGCGGATCGTCGAGCTGCAGCACGGCCGAGCCTGGGGCCTCGGTGGTTTTTGGAAGCTGTGAGAGTGAGAAGCACACAGGGTCTAGGGTTGGGGATGTGATTCGCAATCTGTTCATGTTCATTCTTCGTCTGGTCGTGCGGCTTTCATGCTTGCTAGTACTACTGTGTGTGTTTTTTGTTTTGCTGGTGCAGCTGCTGCTGGTGGTGGTGGTGGTGCTGCTGCTGCTGCTGCTGCCACCTCTTCCTTTTTGGTGCTTGTTGTGGATGCCAGGGTTGACGTGCTTTTGCAAATGATTTAGGGCTATTCAGGCTTTAGTTTTTTCAACTGAAGCCGCAGTGCCAAGGTGGCCATGCTGGCATGCATCGGATACATTGTCCCTGAGTACGTTCGCTTCCCAGGCAAGATCTGTCAAAGGTTCTGGTTCGCTACGCGTGGGTTGAGCGCAAGCGAGAGAGGGAGGGAGAGAGACAGAGAGAGAGAGAGAGGCAGACAGAGAGAGAGTGGGAGACTGTGTGTTTTTTGTTCGTGTGTGTGTGTGTGCGTGCGTGCATGCAATATAATATATGTATATATATATATACATATATATATATATGTATGTGTGTGTGTGTATGTGTGGTGGGTGTGGGTGTGGGTGTGGGTGTGGGTGCGTGGGTGGGTGGGAGCGTGGGCGTGGTCGTGGTCGTGGGTGTGGGCGTGGGTGTCCGTGTGTGGGGGTGCTGGGCTTGGGCCTGCCGCCACAGGTTCAATCCGAAATCCTAGACTCAGCATCTAAGTACTCTAAGTTTTAACTAACCTTGAAAGACTTTCAAGCGCAACCCTCGAACCCAGACACCGACAATCTCAAGCAGTGCAAGCTCCGCAAGTGATGGCGAGCTATGTCTTCTAGCCTCCTAGATATGCTCCACCAAATCCATACGTATACCTGCTGCCGGCAGCAGGATTCTGCGCCCCTTCGCAGAACTTGGCCTTCACAGATGCTTGCCGTGAAATGAACTGATATCAGAATTTGTGGTTGGGGCGTTTAGGGTCCAGCAAGACAAGTGTGCAGCGCAGAGGTTATCACAGCAAGGCTTCAGCAGGCTGTTGAGGCCTCCTGAAGATTTTCATTCAGGACGTGAGAGTTTGTACGGTGCAGTAGCATGAGCCGTCGGAGCCATCCCCCCTCGTAGTTCAGCTGTAAGCCCTCAGCTCCTCCTCCAACCAACAGCTCGCATCCTAAACGCTCGAAACAAGGATATCCCCAACGGCCTGAAGGGCGCCGCAGCAGTGCCCCTGGCAGGACTCTTTCAATGATTAAGTGGTTCAGGATTATGGTCATTCTAGCACTAACCTTTTCCCGGTTGAGGGTGACCGGGGTGACGCCTTCATCCCCCAAGTTTGAACTGGACTGCAGGGTTTGGGCTGGGCGTAGAGGGTTTCGGCCTGAGACCTTGAGTCCTAAACGAAGACCAAGAACCCCAAAACTCTTCATCCGGTCTTCAAAGCCCGGAGGATGGCTCCAGATCATCACCTTCGTCAGGGCCCCGGTGGGCGGTGGGTAAGTCCTTATTGTCACTCCCTGCTGCGCTTGGGTGGACTTTTCCAGCGTAGGGTGTCCGTCGCCTACTTTTGTTGCATGTTTGGCTTCCTCGGCTTCAATTTTCGTCAGATGCTTTCGAGTGCGAGATCTGGACCTGGCGAAAGATCTGGCTTCTAGACCCTACTTCCGACATGGCCCGACACCCTCACTCCATCGAAGGCTTGATCCGAAGCTTCCGAGTTCCCTATGCGCGAATGCCTCCCCATTTTCCACTTTCGTTTGTGACGTCTGAGGTCGGCATAATCGAGCCACTTGCCTGCACTTTCATCTCTTTCCCAGTAGAGTACTTTTGCTACGCCGCCATGAAAGATTGCCACTGTAGCGACGACTGCTGTAGAGTATAGTGTAGCTTACTCGAAGGGAGGACGACGATGCTTTCACTTTCTGGTTGTGCTTTTCTGTCATGGCATTCTACATCATAGGAGGTTCAGAGCCTCTACAGCCAACATCCTAAAAGCCTCAGTCGCAATTTCTCGAAGTCCGCAGCCCTAAGCCCGAACCAGTTGGTGGGGTGATGCCTTGGCTTTCCGCTAGAGCAGCCAAGAGTTTAAAAATTGGAGTCGCGAGCTTGATTGGGATTCCTTCGCGGTCCATTTTCGGGCAGGTTTATGCTCGCTCATCTTAGTCCCATGATTTACTGAAGGCCCCCCCTTGCTAAGCATCAGGCATCGTCTAAGGTTTGTGCCTGTGGGAGTGAAAACCAAGTTTCACGGGTTCTGGCTTGAGAGTTCAGCAGTTGCGCCCTGGCGCCCGAACTTTTGCCAGCCCTGAGCAGCTGAGGGTGACCAACCTCCAGAGCATTCAGACAGACATCCTCGGCGACTATGGCATCCTGTCTCTCAAACTTCGTGGGCTGACCCTGGAATATGAAGAGCTTACCTGGTTTTTGAGTAAGGGTGCGAGTTCTGGACTTCGCCCTCCGTGAACCTGTGGTGCCTTCAAGTACGTAGGGGATGTTCCTAGCGAACCTAGACGTGAGATCTCTCATCCCATGTGCGGTGAGCAGGCTACGGCGCGTTCGGCCTTCCGTTCGGCAAGAAGATCGAGGAGAGTTCAGGGCCTTCGGATCTTGATTGTTCAGACCCCAATATATGCCCCAAACAGTAGGCTCCCTATTCTAAGCACCCTTGAACAGAAACTCCCGCATGTCCGGGAGTGATTCAGCTGCCACGGGCTCCTCAGCACTTTCGCTTCAACTAGCTGCAGCCGGGACCTCGCTCCTCTGTCATGGACGACACGACCATGTAGCCGGTGGGCTGCAGAAGCCACAGTTTCCTTTGATTTTGGATCCCTGCGTCCTGTGGGTCTAACGGCCTCTATGCATGAAGCTCGTTCTTCTCGAGCTTGTACATGCTCTGTAGCCAGGTCGCCCCTGGGGTTTGGGCCCCCGGCACATGAACCTCACGCTTGGCTGACCACTATATACTGTAGTAATTATGTGCGAAGTGCCGCCTCTGCAACAACTCAACCGATCTGAAGACCAGTCTTCAAGTCCTTTAACTCATGAATCGCTCTTACACCTTCATTGAGCCCATTGAGCCCGTTGAGTCAATTGAAGCAGTTTTACAGAGCGGCAAGTTTTCACAGGATGCCGAGAAGAAGGCAAAGAGCTTGAATGCCGAGATCAACAACGGAAGGCCATTGTTGAGTTTTTGGGTGTGTCGCTCAATGTGCGTTTGTGCGCGTTTTTTGTTGCTGTGCTGGTTTGGGGTGAAGGATTCTGGATTCCTGCCCTTGTTTGTTCGACGTATTTGGTGTTAAGGGTTTGGGAGTAGGGATGTGGGCCTGGGCGGTAGTAGTGTTTAGCGGGGTTTCGGGTTCCGGGCAGGTTGAATCGCTGGAGTGTGTTTGATGTCGTCTGTTTAATGTGAGGGTGTCGTTTAGTGGGTCTTGCTTTCACTTCGACCGCTGGCTCGACCAAGGCTGGCAATGATGGCCATCATCGGCACCTCGTCGGAACTCAGTCCTTCGGGTGTCGGGTAGTTCGCGATGTTAAGGTAGACTGTAAGCCCTAAAGCTTGGAAATCCCAAATCCTGCAATCCAAAACCTTTGCTATGTCAGCTGCCCGCAGACCCCAGGCCAAGATCCTAAACCCAGGCCCCACATTCCCAGAAATCTGTATAGGCCCTGGTAGAACCGTATGAAACCCTATACGGCCTTACAGCGTTCACGCTATGCGTCGGCCCCTAAAATCGGAACTCTGCCACTGAGGAATGTTCTTCCAGGACGGCCTTACCGGGTCTGCCTGGGGACCCACGGCAGCAACGGCTGTAGTTGTTTTGTTATAGGGGTTCCAGGGTTGTAAGAAGGGCTTGCGGCTGACCTTGCAGCAAACCTTGGGTGTTGGGTGTGAGAGCTTCTGTTGCCAGAATTTGGATACGGCGTAGGGCCGTCCCAAACCGGTCCAACAGGCATTCAGACCCTGAACTCCGGCTACAGAGCTTTACAAGGGTGGCATTGGAGCCGCTGGCCTCAAGGCGACTGGGCCAACTACACCGACTCGCCCCTCCGCGCTGCTCCCGACTTCTCCGGGGAGCCGTGGAGTGGGGAGTCGGGGATTTTTTTTAAACTTTTGCGAGTGTTTGAGCACGGAATATCGAATCGCGGGGTTTGGGTCGGGTAAAGAAACTCCCAGGGCTTTGAACTTTGAACCAAGAGATTCAGTCGTTTGTCAATCCAGTCTTGCCCGCCCGCCGACTGAACCAGCTTCCAGCTATTGTGTAGGCTCCTGTGCAACCCTCTTGTCGCCCGATAAGTGCGAACTGTAGTCCAAGCTTCAGTTGATGCTCCCAAGGTTTCGAGTTCCTAGTTGTGGACGGAGGATAGAATTGGCATATGCGCTGCATGTTGGCATGTGCGTGTGGAGTTTGTGTCACCAGCATCTCACCCAAACCATCGACCAAAACCACAAACTACCAAAGCTGCAAATTCTCTGAAACCCCAACCCCCTGAACCGTCCCGGTCCCTGCAGGAGCTTGGTGTGACTCCGCCCCTTGGATTTTTCGATCCCCTGGGCCTCAGCAAGTTCGACGACCCCGAGGCATAGGGTTTTGGGAATGAGAACCGTGGCTCACAAGGCATGGGCAACGTATATGGTGATTAGATAGCCGGCGTTGTCGTTGTTTTCCGATTTTGTGATGGTGCTGGTTGCTCATCATTTGATCAATAACAAAGTTTCATGAACAATAGAACAACATCTGCGTAGTTCTGTCTGTCTGTCTGTCTGTCTGTTTGTATTTGTATATGTATATGTATGTG
>CAJNJA010016488.1:0-11331 GCA_905231915.1 Symbiodinium necroappetens | reverse complement strand
CCGACGTGTCTCCCGTGCCCCCTGCCCCTCAGCAGCCGAGGCGGGCGGCGTAGCGTTAAAATTAGGGATCCATTCAGGGTGAACCTTCTGCGGCTGAGGCCGTACATTGCAGATCCCAAAAAAAGGACCCTCCAAAGAGAAACAACTGAGCGTAAAGACCCCGAAACCCTGGACCCTGGATGCTTGAATAGAAGCCATGAGTCGCGTGCCGCTGAACCCGACGGTAGGTCGTCGGCCCGTTCTCCTTCTTCTCCTGACCAAACAAAACGTGTTCCGGCTCCGAAAGACTCTTAAGAGCCAAGTGCATTTCATCAGAGCTTTGCAACCCAGACAGTCCGACAGAGAGGTGATCTAGTTTCACTATCTCTGGTCCTGCAGGTCCGACGACAACCAGCATCATGACATCGCAGCCGATGAAACATGGCGAGTGGATGTGCGGAACACGGGCGATCAAGACAGACGTTGTGTTGATGAGCACAAAAACCATATTGGCAGTGGTCATGCACCGAAGCTCTAATGATCAAGAGTCGATGCGAGCGACAGGCGAGCCGTCCTTCTCGATCTGGAAGGAGTCACACTGCAGCCAACGAACGCCCACCACCGCGTCGGCGCCGAGCTGCTGCGCTCTCTGCCTCTGCTGGGGGGAACCTATGCAAACCCCCCAGACACATGCAAGTACAGAAGTAACAGTTCAGATAACACACCAAAGGAACCCTATCAACACGATGATGAGAGATGATGAGAAACATTGGGACTCATCTCAGTACATGGAGTAACAACGAGCTGGAAGGGATGGAACACTCTACAACAAGTAACAAAGACAAAACTTGTTAAACAGACGTGCTCCTGCTTGCACTTAGGCTTCAACCTACATTGTACCTACATTGCTGACGGCTGACCTCTTGGCGTGAGTGTCACATGAATCACGTTATGTGACGTCTAGCATAACGAAAACTGCCAACGACTGCCACGGCTTGCCGGGGCATTGGCATGAGATGGCCTGAGCATTGGTAGCATCGTCTGTCCCACCCACCTACAACACGGTCTGGGCGCTTCTAAAATCAGAGAGGAAGCCGCGCGCAGCCATACCAAACAAGCATCAACACGACATGCAATTTGTCATGAAACCCTGAAGCTGGAAGCCTCATCCGGGCCTGCATTTCTTTTTGAAGTATCGGACTCTCCGATGAAGGCAAGGTGCTGCAGCAGCTGGCCGGCTTGGGCAAAGGAGCTGCACTCCTTCGCAACAGCTCAACGAAGAGGGTATTCAGTCTACATTTTGCCTTGGCAGGGTGTGACTCCGTGACTGCGTTACTGTCTGTGTGTGTGTGTGTCCTGTCCTCCTGGCATCTGCGCTCCACTATGGCAGAGATATTGAAGCTGAACCCCGACCACTGGCCAATGGCAGCCGTCACGGTGCCAAGCACCTGTGCATCGTCCAATACGTACAGCTTCAGCCCCCAGTGCTGTACATCTCAGCCCGCCCTCTCAAAACCCGCCCCAAAGCCGAGTTCCTGAAGCCGTCTGCACACACGAAAAAGCTTACAGTGGCGGAAGAACTCTGCTTTGAATCATCCTCTGCATACCATCAAACAGGACAGCGGCAACATCATCCAGCAAGTGAGGCCATTAAGCCCCAGGTTACTGGCCCCGGGCGCCTCTCCGTTGAGCAGTTCTGCCTCACCCGTCCGCATCAGCCTTGAGCAGTCGCAACGCAGCCAAAAACTCCCAAAATCTTGGGGGCGTTTAGAATGTCAAGTTGAAGGTAGCTTCTTCTGGCCCTCCTCCATTTCATGGGCCCCCAAAACCACTTACTTTCGTTCTGGAGGCCCGAAGTACAACATGAACTTCGACGGGCGACATGGGCGGGAGATCCAGGGAAGCGAGGCTCTGCTTCAGGACGGCGAGGTCGCGCTGCCTCTCCCAAGGTGCCGGAGGACACAGGCACTCGGAACATCTGCATCTTCTGGGAAGTCGGCGTTCAAGCACGGTTGTAAGCACCATACGCCCACATTTATAACCCCCAACTCTAACTTATTATAACCTGCCTTTTAAGTCCCGAATCAAGTCTCTTGAAGGCTTCTTTCTCCCTGTGGTGTTTCGGACGCACACACGCATCTCTGAAGTCTGAAGGATGCCTGGAAAGCAAAACTCGGCCGGATCACCAGCAATTTTCTGGCAGATCCTGTTGCCCCCCAAAACCCCAAAACCAGGATAGGCTTCCGCTGACGTACCCTCCGTCGTCGCGTTCTCCCAAGCAAAGACAGAAGGACGCAAAGCCAAGCGGCAGCCCCTGGAGCCGGATCTCCAGCCGCATTCCGCTTTGCTTCACCAGCTCCTCCGCGTCCTTCCTGAGGCTTTCACCCGCCGGGCTCCAAATGCGAAGCTTCAGGGGACGCTTTCGAGGCCCAGGGCTCAGTTCCGAGCACTCTCTGCAGAAAAACCAAATGCATAGCTGCCGAAGCGTCGGCATACAATTGCATACACAAGGGTGATCTGGCCAGATTGGGGCTGGGATGCGCTTCCTGCGCTTCCCCCTTCAGGGCGCTGAGCGGGTTGAAGCGCTGGTCCCAACGGAAGCTGGCCTCCGAAGCGCTTCCGGCGACTTCTGGTTGGCTTTGAAGTTCAGGTTTCAGATTTCAGGTCATGTGGGATAAGAGTTTATGGTTTAGGCTCTCCGTTTTGGCATCTCGCTGCTAAGAGCCAGAAGCAATGCCAGACCTCACGTCAGAAATCGAGGTAGTTAAGTTCAGGTGACAAAGCACCAGAGACGTTCACAGCTGCGAACCTGGAGGTGGCACTGTGATCAGAGCCAGGATCAGTTGAGCACGACTTCTGCTTTGTCCGAGCTTCAAAAACCCGCGTCACTCCAAGAAAGCTTTAAACGTCTCGGGTTCCAGCAGCCTTCCGTGCTTGCACAGCGGCGCTCTCGAGACTGGAGCGTTGGAGGGCCTGCAATCGCTCACACCCCATTCGTAGTCCTAATTCTCTTTCTACATGTTTTTCAATGCTTTTCATAATTCCTCCTCTCCCTTCCCCCGTCCTACACTGCTGCCGTGCTGCGGCTGCAGCTGCTGCTGTTGCTGCTGCCGCCGCCGCTGCCGCCGACACCGCTGCTGTATTCCGTATTCCCCAATTCAGATACAACTACCAGGCGCTTCAGACGGTCAGATTTGTCTCGGGCATTCGATCATTCGTGTCATCGAGGGGCAACCTCATGACACTCATGACAACTCTGGATCCTGCCTCAGCCCGATCGTTGCTACCGCTACCAGTATTGCCCGCCGCAGAGGGCTTGCTGTTGGCAGAGGTATTCATTCGCGTGTTCGCCGTAATCATCCTGTTTGCATGAGAAAGCCCTCTCTGTTGTCACGCTGGTGCAGACAGGCACTTGGCTTAGCGGTTGGGGTTTCGTCCTGGAAGGCGGTGGCACTGGGTATCTGACGCCATCTGTGTTCTTATCAGCTCAGTACTCCGAGATGACGATGGCATTGGTGGCGGTGACGATGATTTCGATCCCTGCACTTAGCCCTCGTTGCAACAAAGACGCCACCTCAAGCTTACCACGCCCTGCCTGCGCCTGGACCTGCGCCGACCAGTCCGCTAGGCAGGAATGGAACTCGGCGCGTGCAGCTGCCAGCGCCCGGCGCCTTGAGGTCAGAAACATGCAAGAGCGTACGAAAGGTTTGGGGGTTCCTTCTGGGGATTTTAGGATTGTATGAGTGTTGTGGTCCAAAATCAAAGAGACTCACACGATGGCACCTGGTCCTACGAAGTATGCTCGGTGATACCTGTGTGATTCCCATTGGCATTGGATTGATACTAGTAGCAATAAGGAAGCAAGCAACAGAAAAAAGCCAATGCTGGACATGGCGGTGGAGCAGGAAGGTGAGAGTCGTTCAAGCACTTTTCGGAGTCGGGAAAGCAGTAGCAGTAGCAGTTCATGTGGTGGTCGTTCGAAAAAAAAGCAGCAGTGGTCCTGGCATTTAGTGGCCCCGCTCCACGGAACCTCCCAAAAAGGGTCTGAGCTCGGCTCGACTCATGGCAAATATCTCAAAGCAGCCCTGGCAGGAGCCTGGTATTCCGCAGAGTGTTGGAGAAGGTGGCCACATTGGCCTCCAGCGAAGCAGCAACGGCGTCTGCTTCCTCCAGGAAGGCAGAGTACCTGCCACACACCGGAGCCCCCAAAGAAACTTCGCCGAAACTACGTGTGTGCTTGCAGATCGATGGGATCGCAGAGATTTGCTGGTCAGAGCGCCTCGACAGGACATGCTTCCTTGCAGCGTTGCTAGTGCTCTGAGCTTTAGATTCAGCAGCTGGCATACACAGTAAACAAAGTTCCTGGACTCATTCAAGGGACTGCTGCACCGCTGGAAGGGGAGCCATCGCCGACACTTGCCGTGTTGCTGCAGACTGTAACAGGAGGGGTCTTGATCCCAGGAAGTCAATGCAATGAACCCTGCATCTTCAGTCTGATGTCTCCGACATCCCGCGAAAGTACTGTACCAGGGCCAAAGATGTCTCACGCGAAATTCCATGCATTGCTCCCTTTTCGCTCGCTCCACACGGCATTCAGTGTGCACTGAATTCAGCCGAGAAGATCACATGGAGGTCACACCTGCCCTCACAAACCAACAAATTCCTGGCCAACCTTTTGTTCGCCCGGAAAGTGTGCGGTCAGATCCTCTCGACCGAAGCAGGCATGTGGCTGCTTTGCAGCTGCTCCGACACCTGGCCAGAAGAAGGATTCCGTGCCTCCAGCGCCTTAGATTAGAGTCGACTCCACGATGAAACTGAACATCAAAAAGCATCTCATCACCCAAATGCCCAGCTCCCAAACACTGCACCCTTTGTACCGGTGACTCCTCTATGACGACAGACACAACAACCAGCATCTTGTGGCTGTGGGCACTCCATTTGCTGATGCTCGTGTTGCTGGTTGGGGAGGCGTTGGTGGCGCTGGCGGTGCCAATTATGCTGCTGGTGGTGCTGCTGCTGGAGTGGAGGGGGTGCTCGTGGTGGTGCTAGTGGTGGGGTTAGTGGCTAGCGGTGCAGCTGGTGGTGGTGATGAGGAGTTTGATGATGAGGATGGTCACACAAATAGACAAAATTGCCAATGACACGTCATGGTGAAGAACAAGAAGATGGCGATAAAGCCAATGGCGATGCCAAACTGAGGTGGGAGATGATGTTTTCAGGAAAAGTTGTGACGACCCCGAATGTGCAAACCAGTTTGCGGGCGGGAAGATCTTTGTGTTCGAAAGTCTACAGGTTGACAGAATGGTTCTCTGGTTCGTGGTGACAACCTTGATCCTCGCGTCTTCTTGGAAAAAAACCTTCGAAAACGTGTCCACCACAAGGGCCTCCGCTGTATCATGTAGGAATGGAAGGCCGGTCCGAGCTGGAGTTTGCGCATGATGCTTGCAGCTCCCTTGATCGGTCTCGAACATGAGCCCGTCAAATTGAACGTTGAAACAGAGCCCAGGAGAAGACGCGGTGATGACGATGGTGGGATGACGGTGATGACTGATGACGATGCTGATGGCGCAAGTGGTCATGATGACGATGTTGGTGAAGAAGCAGAAGCTGCGGACGCTGCCGCTGCCACTGCTGCTGCTGCTGCTGTTGTTGCTGCTGCTTCTGATGATGAAGATGATGATGATGATGATGGTGATGATGATGATGATGACGGTGATGATGATGACGGCGACGATGATGATGATGATGGCGATGATGGTGGTGACGATGGTGGTGATGGTAGTGATGATGGTGAAGGTAGTGATGATTGCCATGGTAGTGATGATGGTGGTGATGGTGATGATGCTCTTGTCGATGCTGATGACAAAGCCTACGATGACGGAGAAGGACCTGGACGACGATAGGGATGAGTTGTTCGATAATAACGAGGCCGAAATGTCGAAGCGTTGAGGATGTTGATGGTGATTAGCGAGATAGTGTGCATCATTTCAACTATGGCTATGATAACGAGTCGACGATGAAGACGATCTCGAAATTGATGAGAACTCATTACATGCATGAAAAGCCCCTCGAAAGCCCCACAGTCTTAGAGCCGCGCCTCTACTTCGGGCCGTCACCTGGACCGAAATCTTCAGGTTTCCGCTTGGGCTCCAACTTGCCGGTCTCCTGTGATAGCGGTCGAGAGCTCATCGTGTTTTATCAGCCTCATCTCGTGCTATCTGCATCGATGTTCGTTGTTCATATCTTGCTAAATGTATCAGTCACATGACATGACACTCAATATAACTTTGCTTCATGTGTACTTTGACCTGCACCTGAGAACGTCGCATCCGAGGATACTTTAACTTGTGGAATTTTCTCCTTTTGACTTCGCTACTGCCTGTCGGCCATGAAATGCTAAACGGCCGTCTGGCAGCTCAATAGTTTGGCTTGTTGGGCCACTCCGTGCTCGGAAAAAAGGCCTAGCAGCGTAACCGTCTCCAGGCACATGAGAGCGTATGTAGATACGGTCACCTTCTCCGAGCCCATTACAACGCAGTGTTCCGTGCAAGACGTCCTTGAGGTTGTCAAACATTTCCAGCGCATTCAGAATGGCCTTTCAAGGTCGGACAGGACTGGACCGAGCAGGCCACAATGACCCACGGCCTGTAGCTGCAGCCTCTAACTAAGCTTTAAGCAGTGCTCCTCCCTCACAATGACACCCCACTGTAGGAGCTCAGCAGAGGCCTGGTCCATGTTGAAGTACTTGTACGACGCCAGCCGTCCCACAAATGCCACCCCCTTGCGGAGCAGGGAAACGCATCCCGAACTGCGCTCTCGGACTGGACCCCCAACCTCATCTCAGCTAGTCCACACAAAGAAAGGGAATCTGCAAACGCACACAAGTGGCCGCTTGAAAGCGAGCCTTTTCAGCCCGGCCCCGATTTGCTTCTGGCCTCCTCGCGCGCCGCGAGGTCTGCATATTTTTCATAGAGCGCCCTGGCAGCAGACGAGGTGAGCAACAGTTGCGGCTCCCGTCCAGTGACATGAGCAGCGATTCTAACTCTGGGTGAACATGTTTCAATCCCGCCCCGAAAGACATCGGCGTGGAGCCTGTTGGCAGGGTTTGGCACCGGGTAGTACGGCTCCCCTTCTGCTGAGGAGTATTCTCTGGCCTCACAGCGAGTAGATGCGAGATGCTCTCACGCGGAGGCAATTACTTCCCCAATAAGCCAGTGAAATAAAAGGTTAAGCTTCCAGATTACTATTGAATGATAACAACCCAAGAACTTTGAAGGTTGGTTATGGGGTACTAAGGGCACAGCGGGACAAATTCGAGGCTGCGGCGATGAGAGTCCCTTTGACCTTGCCGTCTTTTACCTCCTGCGGCTGGTTCGGGACGTGTTTGTACCTTGCTCACGAGACTGGACAAGATCCGAACAGCTTGCTGCAACGAGAGCCGCTGAAGGGTCCACCTCTTAAAGCTGTGTCGGGGTCGAGGTTGGGGGATTTGGATTCTTGACATGTTGGTTCATGACTGTTGAATTGCAAGCCGGAATAAACCGCTACATTCTGACTTTTCCGAACGGTTTGCTCAAAGATATTCTTCTCATTCAATCTTGCCTGCCAGTTGCTCCGTAAATCGACGCACTTGTGAACGGAGAGTTCGTAAGCATCTCTTGGGGCTGTCGCAGACTATAGGATACTGGCATTGCGCCAGACCTCAATACAGTCTGCCGTCTCGAGTTACTTCTTCTCTCCCTCTCTCAAGACTAACACGATGAAAGAGAGGTATGCGCTAGATTGCAGGATTTAGGGCATGTAGCGATAATTTCAGGGCCTGTCGTGGTGCAGGCCAAGATGCTCTACAATTCGTGTGAAGGGCACGTCCGGCGAGGGGTGGTTGACGACCATTGCCTGCAGAACAGCACATCCTCTGATTCTATGCATTAGGAACCTACGCCCTCGAGGAGCTTGGGACATATCGGAACAGGATCGGGAACAAGCATCGAACTGCCGTCATCAGAGACTTGGCATTGATGTCAACGCGACTCTCACAAGCTGCATTCGACGGCCTCTTGGAAAAAGCCACCGTCCGGCTCAGGGACGAACTCCTCCTGGAATTAAGTCAGCAGCTTCGTATGACCACGCCGTCAGCGAGAGACCAAGTCACGGAGCTGCGTACTACAGATCACATGCAATCTGCCACGGCACAGGCCACGGCACAGCACAGGACTACGTAAAGACATAAGCACGCAATGCTTTAGCTGCGCCTTACTCAGCCAAACCCACGTACTATCACTACAGTCCCGAGAACTTCAAGCAGTTCATGGATGCTGTTCCTCTCCGCACCTCGAAGCGCAGGGATCGATATTCCAGCTTTGGCATTCCCAGCGCTGCGTAGTAACCTCGTTGCAACTGTGTTGGTGCATTCTACGTCTTTACAATCTGACTTTGACTTTGCTTTGACGTGCATTGGCAGGCGTGCATGAATTTTGTCCGTTCCTGTCTTCTTTCGGGACGCGATGCTTACAGCCCCTAGCAGCTAGGTGGACAGAATGGGAAATCTCCATTCCCGGACAACTGCGGGCTGGGAGTGTTTCGCATTGCTGCCAAGCTGCTATCAATCTGACCTGACATCCAGAAGGAACAGACTGCCCTCAGACTCGTCATCTGTGGATTCTGGGCCTGAAGCTCTCAAGAAAACCACCTACCATAACCACTAAACTTCACTAAACCCCACATTAACATCCTCAAAACGGAAGGAAGCCCTCGCAAAGACCAGCCTGTGTACACGAGCAGCTTGTGCTTCGGCAATCTGCCGGCCTCCTGCCGAGTGAACTTTGGCCAAAGGGATTCTGCTTCGAACGGACAAGCTCTAGGATTTGAGCAGAAGACCTTCCAGCAGAGCTGCCTGAAACAGGCTCTACTTGTAACTGCTCTGGCTTTAACTTCTAACGATTGAGACAAATGCCTGCGGCCGAGGTTTTGCGGCTTTGATTGTGGAGCCCAAGGTTCGCCGAGTTCGAGGGCTCTGAGAGTTTGCACAGAGGCCCCACAGTGAGACAGCATCCGCCTTCAGCTGAAAGAAGTCGCAGTTCAGCCGGATGCTGATGTTCGGATCCCTGAGCCTCAGCTCTTTGTGGGCGCCTTGCTTGGGGCATGGGCCTCAAACACAGCGCTTTGGGGAAACGCGACTAGATGGCGCAAGAGCCGTGCAAAGAGATTTCGCATTCGCAAGCACGGGCCTTGCTTCAAAGCTGCCACAAACACGACATGCAGAAAAGTTGCAACATATTCTCAAAGATCCGGGTGTAGCCCCTCCGCGGCAACGCCTTGTTTCTTCTGTGTCGCCCAGAAACCCACATGGCTTAGAGTTTGGGGTCATCGTTGGTTCTTGTCAGGAAGGCCTACTCAACCCACCTCATGCAAACTGCTGATGTGATGTAAAACGAAACCCGACGAAACCCACATCTCCTAAAGGGACTCGTTCCATGGACTAGCTCTCGGGGCTCAAAGCTGTTGGGCCCTCGGAAAAACCGGGCCTGCCATGGGTCGGGGAAGTACCGATCGTCGGTGGAAGTTCTGCACGGCAGTCGCAGCAGCACGCTTGCGTCCAGCTCAGCAGGGTATTTGTCCTGCGAGCACTGGATCTTCCTGACATGATGGTAATGGAGTGGGCTTTTTGTGGCTGCCAATGCTGCTTTCGTGGTTATGAACAAGGTCAACGTTTGCTGGAATAAGTGTTGCTTGAGTGGAGTATCGGTACGACTCTTGTGGCCTTTCGAGTTCTGGTCCTCGCCATTTGTTGCTACCACTGCTGCCGCCGCTGCTGCTACTGCTGCTACGACGACGTCCTCTACCATTGCTGTTGTTGCCTGTCCTCCTGCTGCTGTTGCTGCTGCTGCTGCTGCACCTGCTCGTGGACCTACCTACTTACCTACCTGCCTGCCTGCCCACCTACTCTCCTACTCTCCTACTCTCCTACCTACCCCACCGAGCAGTACCTACGCGCATGCATGCATGCATGCTTGCCTACACGTGTACACTATAGGCATTAGACACACGAAGAGACAGAAACCGAAACCTACACATGACATGGCTACGGCAACTGTTGTCTATGCACCCAGACTAACATGTACTCCAAACTCCGGTTGTAGATATAGACCCGGGTCACTCGTGAGGATGCCTTCTGGAAGCAGTGTTAATCGCATGTATGGATGTACGATATGTAGAATGTATGCATGCATGCATACACGCAGGAATGCAGGAATGCAGGCAGGCGGCCAAACAATCCGGCAGGCAGGCATGCATGTAGATGCCG
This sequence comes from Symbiodinium necroappetens, assembly GCA_905231915.1. Lineage (NCBI taxonomy): Eukaryota > Dinophyceae > Suessiales > Symbiodiniaceae > Symbiodinium > Symbiodinium necroappetens. The sequence continues at coordinate 1,049 of CAJNJA010016488.1, read as the reverse complement.
GCGTTCTACACATGAACATGCATGCACATAGCTACGAGTTCGAACGCATGTAGGCATGATGCAGCTTTGGGAAAATCGGTTCAGGGCACGTCGGTCCCACTGCTTCTTGGTGTAGTGCTTAAAGACTTTCTCGAAGAGCCTGTCAGGCAGGAGAAAGGAGGGAGAAAACTTCCTGAAGAATTTCCCAAACCCTTGAAAGGGACTTAAGCATTGTGAACTGAGTTTAGGATGCTTATGATGTGTAATGGATGTTTGACACTGATTCAGGAGTGAGAGGGCTAAAAGGTAGCAGTAGCAAGATTTGCCAAGGATGAATAGCAGGAAAGCAAACAATGAGAGCAAACTGCTGCCATCATGACTTTCTGGCGCTGTCTTTGCCAACACTACGAACGGCGATTCCCATCGCTGGTACGATTACGAGAAAGGCGAACAAAAAGAAAAGTAGTGGGCATGCCGAAAAGAATGACGAGAAGCATCAACAATCATGGCATCAACAGTCGAAACAATCCAACGATATTTAGAGCTGCAGATTTCAGTTCAAGAACACGAACGTTCAGCATGCAGAGTAGCACCTCCCGTATCTTGGAAGTGCTAGCAGTATACGTGCTCCTCGCATTGAAGAAGATGATGGTAATGACAACGATGTTGATGATGAAGATGGTGATCAGTTGTCATAATCAAGTTGTCATAGTAGACACGATGATGAAAGAAACTAGCAAGTGCAACCAAAGCGGATGCCGATGTAGTTGTAGTTGTAGTCCCTAGTTGCGATCGTGGTCGTAGTCGTACTCGTTGTAGTCGTAGTCGCAATCGCAGTCGCCCTAGTACGTAATGACTGTAGTGGTAGTAGTGGTGGTGGTGGTGGTCATAGCAGTAGTCGTAGCAGTAGTCGTAGTAGTAGTAGTAGTAGTAGTAGTAGTTAGTAGTAGTAGTAGTTAGTAGTAGTAGTAGTAGTAGTAGTAGTAGTTGTTGTTGTTGTTAGTAGTAGTAGTAGTAGTAGTAGTAGTAGGAGCAGCAGCAGCAGCAGCAGCAGCAGTAGTAGCAGTAGT
>CAJNJA010016487.1:0-36740 GCA_905231915.1 Symbiodinium necroappetens | reverse complement strand
CGCGAGCAGAACTTCCCCATGCGCCGCTACGCCGTCATGATGTGAGCGCAGGGTTGTCCGGCTGGAAGCGCAGATGTCCAACTGGAGTGATGCAACTAGCCTTGTCAAAAAAGTCCTCCTTACTTCTACCATGCTGTGGTTTCTAGGTGTGTCGAATGGTGATAGCACGTTTTGTTGTCACGAACTGCGCCGTCTCTGCTTGTTGGGAGGCAGCCGTCTCTGTTTTCCAGGAAGGCGAAGATGCAGCAGGCACATCGGTACCATTGGCAGATTTGCAGCAACACGAACATGTCATATCATGTCGTTGCAGTGGCCTAGGTTGCTTCCTTTCTTAGTTGCCTTTGCAACACTTGCGTCCACCAGCAATGGAAGAGTAGACTGCAAGAGCTCGCCGGAATTCCAAATCTAAAGCTTGCAAAGAAGACGCATTCAGGCGAGGCAAGGGCGCAAACACGCTGCGCTGCCATCTTCTTAGACCGCCCCTCGTCTGAAAGCCAGTCACACGTAAATTTGGGCACGACCGGTCGCAAGATCTGCTGCGCGGACCTAGCGGCCTAGCCGTTTCTTCTACGACATATTCTCCACAGCCTCTCATCGAACCATGAGCGATCCCAAGTCAGGCAAGGACTTCGACGAAGCCTTGGTTTCCGCCAAAAGAGCAGCATCCGTGTTCGAGCGCTGTGGCCTGGTCGACGAGGTGCTGGTTGGCGGGAAAGCCGTGCATTTGCGACTGAGGGATGATGGCGTCCTCATGGTCCTCCTCTCGTTTTATTACTTATGTACACAGAGCTTGAGTTTTGCAGGAATGCAGCTATACTTGTAGCGTATGCTGATGGGTAGTATGACTCATGGCAAGTGGAGGTCTCGTGTGAATACTAGCCTCAACAAGAGCAACTTCAAGCGAGCTTTATAGTCGAGAAATACGTGCCTACGTTCCTTACACTCCCGTGTAAGTTCACACTATCTATGCCCGTGCTTGCACATGCCTACAGGCATGTGTGATCATATGTGGATATCCATGAGTTATTATTCAGCTTTGTAGATACCATACATGTACACAGCTTTGAACTGATATGTTTGGTCCAGCTCCATTCCCTCGTCTTCACGCATTCGCTGAGCAGGCTGTGGTTTCCTGTGATTTGAGGCTTTATTGGCTACGACCGGTGAGAAACTACACTCGAAGGATACAAACGGGAGCAGTAGCAAAGAGCTGAGTCACCGGAAACCACAAAACAAATGTGGGCCATTGCAAACGATGGTGTTCTGCTACTGCTACCTGCAAGCTAGCCTGTCAGGTATCACTTCCGGACTCCTGATATCCAGCCTTCCAAAGCTGTGAGAATCTCCCCACATGCCAAGACCATGCCGTTGGAAGCCTCGGCCCTAATAAAAATTGTTGGCTTTGGGGGTCTTGGGCTTTGGAGTCAGGAAATTCGCGAAAGCCAGCTGACGAGTATCAACACCCAGGCAGGAAGTCACATGGGGCCTTGCAGCTTGCGTGATCATACTCGAGTTCATGGCCTCGTCAAAATTGACGAACTTACCTCAAACTTAAATCCGCTTTGTGTGGGGGGTCCAAAAGGTCTCTTACTACTCTCACAGTGGCGGTACTTCAGCTCGCTGGTTGCGAAGTTACCTTGTTGCCGATGTTGCACTGGGGCCGTCTATGGATGAACCGCAAATAAGCTGGAGGTGGAGTTGACGGGCACGGGAGAAGGAAGCAGAAGAAGATCAGGATGAGAGGCAGAGCAAACGCCATTTACGATGCTGATGTCGCTGACATTGTTGATGGTGATGGCGTAATGTTGATGATGCCTTTGGTGAAGATGACGATGCCAATGAGGATGGAGGAGGAGGTGGAGAAGGATGCAGATGATCGGTAACTGGTGAGGATGATGAGGAAGACTAGGGCGGTATCAAGGATGGTGCTTGCCGTCGTGAATTTTGAGGCTTCCATGGCCGTGGTGACTCAATTACCCATCGTACTGAATCGTACTCATCAGTGCCAGCAGCACTTGTCGCAGTCGACATCTCCTAGATGCTCCTGCTGCCACTGCTGCTGCTGCTGCCGCCGCTGCTGCTGCTGCTTCTGCGACGACGACGACTACTACCGCCACTGCTACAGCTACTGCTGCTGCTGCTGCTGCTGCTGCTGCTGCTGCTACTTGGGCTAGTGCCACGACGGCTGCTACTACTACTGGTGGTGCTGTCGCTCCTACCGGGTCCTACCGCTACTAAGGCTCCTGGTCCTCTTACGGCTTGCTGCTGCTCCTACTGCAGCTGCTGCTGCCTACTTGTAACACCACCGGTCTTGCTACCAAACGCAACGTCTATGACAGACTAAGCTTCACATCCTGGGCCCCAGGCGTTTGCCCTGGCACAGCTCGGAAAGTTTACGGAGGCTCTCCAGTATCTCGAGGACCCGACTTTGAGGCTGAGGGCGTCTCGAGCTTAGGACTTGACCAAACCTTCACAAGAGCTGACGGGAAGGGTTCGCATCAGGATGGGGTATTGGCTGCTACTGATGCAGCTTAGAGCGAAATCGTGTTCAGTTTGCCGCGATGCCGCCTCTTTTCCAAGGGAAGACAAGCTTCGAAAGCGATGCTTGCAGGTAGAGATGGAGAGTTCGGGATCCCGTGCTGAGATTCTCGAAGCTCCGTGCTTCAACGGGGTGACTGGAGTGGGTGGGTCGAAGGTAGAAGCTGTGCGAATCGTGATTCGAAGGGCTTGTGTGGTTTCCTGGTCGAGTTCGGGCCTCTGGGAAGAAGAGCAGGAGCAGCTGAAGCAGTTTCGGGGAGCCAAAGATAAGAGAGGAGAAGGATGGACGCTTGCAGCTCAGATTTTTGCCCGGGCTTGTTTGCCAGCAGTCTTGCGGACTGTAAAGACAACTTTGGGCAAACATAACATCTCCGCCCCGCTGTAAGAGAGAGCCGCACTACGGGACCTGAAGCTCCAACTCTGGCCTTTTTGAGACAGACAGGGGTTTCTGCGGGTCGAGGTAACAAGCGACTTTGAGTTTGGTTTCTGAAACTGTCTTGAGCTCGGCAAGCAGTGGCCGGGATCGGCTTCTGCCGCTAGCTTGCGACGTCCCGGACCCGACCCAAAAACAACATCTTGCTAGCCACTGAAGCAACAAATTTGGTAGAGTTTTTTTGAGAAAAAGGCTGCTCATCACCGCGCAGCTTCTGCAGGCAAGTTTCCGCAGGGTGGATAAGACTTTGCTGCCTCTGCTTCTGGCATCATGACAAGTCGGGGCTCTGGTCGTTTTGAACTTTTAGCCAAGCTTATTGCACTTACGGGTTGGCAGATCGTGCAAGACATCAAGCCAATGCTGGGGTTATGAAGTAAATGCCGTCTAGGAGCAGTGGACCTCTAACATGGTAGGGCTCTTTCCTGGTTGGCTTTAAAGCAATGCATCTCGAGATTCCGTCACACACCCGGGTCCTTGACTATCTGACACTTCCCGCAGGGAAAGACCCGAAAGCCTTTAGAAGAGTGCCAATATCTCGCAATACGACACCCCCCAACCAGTGAAGGGCAAAGCTATCGAAAGCTTGGGGCTGGAAAGCGCCAAACCAGATCCCCTGAAAGCTTCAGGGCTGATATGTTCAAGGGATCGGAATGGTGTTGTGCGGTTTCATAGCTGAAGCCCAAAACGCTGCAGCCCTAGTGGTGAAGTCTGAATGACTAACTAGCAAGTCAATGATATCCTTCATGTAGTTTAAATGTATCCACATAGAATGAACCCTTTTCGACATTGCCGAACCTCTTAATCCCTAAACAGAACACTGCAACGAAATCTATAGATATAATCCTTTACAGACCCTTAAACGATCTACGCTTAGCTGCTAGTCTTTACTTAAAAGCAGCCAGAGAGGAGCCCTATTCCAGACCCTAAACCATTGGCCAAAGAGCCTTCGTCGCCTGTACCAGACATATATGGATCATGGTCTAAATCCTGCATGACCCATAATAAGGAATATACCATAATTCCCTTAGTTTAGGACCCTGAAGGTAATGCAGGATTTATATCATCAACCGTACCTCCCCCCACTTGTCCCAGTTGTGAGTGCTGAAACCTAAATCCCTTAGTAGCTGTATGAGCACTCTGTACACTTTTTGGGATAAGACGATCCCTTATAGAACTGAAAGTGTACACTTTTTTGTGCTTTTGAAGTCAGCACCTAAGATCCTAAATCCAAAAACCTATACCCTAAACCCTCAAAGCCTGTCAGGCCCAGGGCCGTCTCGAGCCGGCTTTGGGCGCCCTGGCCGCTGCAGCGCCGAAGTTGGCGGCGGCCGGGGATCCGCGCGAGGCGAAGGCCCGGCGGCGTGGGGTTTGGGGTTTAGGGTTTATAGGGTTTAGGGATTTTGGGGTTTTATGTAACAAAATTAAAGAACCGAATAAGCCTAGTATAGAATAGAGCAGAAGAGAACAGACTGGTTTAGGGACTGCACTGCTTAAAGCGGGAACTTTCCAATGATCGAGATTGTCGGAAACATGCGAAGTTCCTGACCTTCACTGGGTTCAGGGTTTTGGTCTGCGGTTTAGGGTTAAGAGATGTGTTTGGCTAGACCGGGCTGGTGGACAAACGAGGCCTGTTGCAGAAAGGGCCAAGGGATGTGTAGGTTGTCCTGCAAGGTTGGATCCTAAGCCCTAGTGCTGTTGAATGAATTCCCAAAACCAACCTTGCTTGTGGGCATTATAATCCTTAGCTATGCGAGAGGGAAAAGACCCTATCCAGGAGCTCAGGGTGTAGGGTAAGGTACTTCGGGTTCTGGGCATTTGGGGCTTGGCAGGTAAACTTCTGCAAGTTGAAGGCTGAGAGGGCCGGTTTTTTCCAGTGTTTCGGGCTTCGGGTTGCTAGACAAGTACAGGTTTAGGGTTCCGAGGTTTAAGGTTTGATGAGTCGCTGCAGACCGGATGCAAAAAAGGTTTGATATTTCAAAAACTACCTGTTCGGTGGTTTGGATTAGGGAGCCGTCGCGGCTAGGACAGTTGGTATTGGGTGTGTTCTCGTAGGGCAGTGTGTGTATAGTATACTATATTATATTTTATATATATTATACTTAAGAATATCTCGCTGATATTATATAACACATGTAATATGTTATATATCATATGTTTCGAAATTGACCTTCTGTCGTTGTCCTGCGCTCGAGAAGTTCCCAGTGTGTCTTGTGGGCGAGTCCGCTTGGAAGTGGTGTCAAGAGCTCCTTAGATTTGTTGATGGGGGATCTGTATGCTAAAGTTTTCTTTTTGGATCGTTTGTCCGGTTCCGATCATTTTGGAGCGTGGCTTCTGATGCCTGGGTTCCACTCCCTACGGTTTGCGGGCCGTGGGAAATCGCATACGGACAAAATGGCCCAGGGAACGACATGTCCAACTTTGTTGTTTTGTACTTCACACCGCGGTGACGCACTGCTTGCTTTCGCTTCGCTTCTTCATGAGTAGCGACGTCGCGCTTTTCTTGGCAAGGGCGGCAAGGGCCCCAAGCTACGACAAACAGAGCTGCAAGGCATGGCATCTCAGCACCCAGATCCACATGGAGCGGCAGCTTGGCCAGTATGCAAGGGCTTCTGAAGTCTAGATTTTTCTCTGGAAATATGGATGGTTTAGGAGCCTTCTGGCAGATTCAGGATTCGGGATTGTGAAATTCTCGGAGCAGTGCAGTGAAGCGAGGCAATGCTACGAGTGGCCGATGCAACTGCATTTGCGAAGCCAGCATCAGTGTCTCACTGTCTGATGGAGTAGAACCGTGTGCACAGTGTCTGCACTGCAAATGTCGGCCAAGGAAGGACCTATCTAAGGCTGGGAGTTGCTTGAGAGGTTTCTGATGTCAAAAAACTGGTTTATCAGTGCCAGGATTCGTTGCTACCTTTGCTCTGTATTGATGATATTGATGATGATGACGATGATGAGAAGGAGGAGGAGGACGAGGAAGTTGGAGGTCGCGGCCTTGTGAGCGAGGATGTGGCGATGAGGCAGACGATGCGGAGCATTTTGGTTATCATGGTCGTGCCGACGAAGATGCAGACGATCATTGCGACAGTAGTTGTGCATGTCGTGTTGCTAGCTAGCGGCTTTGTTTTAGGTAGGCTGGTGGTGTTGTTTTGCCGATGGTTGTGATGGAGCAGCAGCAGCAGCAGCAGCTGCTGCTGCTACCGCCGCCGCTGCCGCTGCCGCCGCGGTGCTGGTGGCGGCGATGGCGGTGTTCGTCGTCGTCGTCCTCGTCGTCGTTGCGGTGGTGGTGGTGGTGGTGGTGGTGGTGGTAGCAGTGGTGGTGGTAGTAGCAGTAGTCACAAGTCGCTTGCGTCGTAGCCGTCGTCAGAACAGCAGCAGCGGCAGAAGGAGGAGCAGGAGCAGCATGAAGAATGACAGTTGGCTTTTCTTTTCCAAAGAAGTTCTGCTGTCAGCCGGCACCACCCAACCCCAACCAGAGAATTGTAGAGCAAGCTGACGCAGTGTCCTCGAACCCCTTAGTCACTGCTGTTGGATTTGACTTTGGGCTCGGCTTTCTGGGCGGATGCCGCGAAAGTTTAGCTGTCTCTTCCGGTCTGCAGGCGTTGGCGGCAACGGAGATGTCAGCGTTGGCTTACCGCAAGGAACGACTCTGACTGGATTGGTCATGGAGATTGTTCGTGTCTTCTGGAAGGTAGTAGGTAGTCGCACTGACTTCTTGAGGGCCGAAAGCTGCAGTTTAAGCCACATGCCTGCTCTTCCGGGTGCTCCTGTTTTGCGGCAGATTTGTTGGACGTTGCCCGTTGCAGGCTACACAGTGAATGCTTGAGCTCTGCAGCAAGAGTCGATCCTGCATCTTTCCCACATGTTGCGACAGCTCTTGTCAATTGCCCCAACTGTGCATGACTTGCGCGCCCTTTCTCAGTGATGCCGATGTGTTCTGCAGTCTTGCACAAGTCAACACCTGGTTAGACTTTCAAGAGAGATGTGCATGTATTGGTTAGGCTGGAGACAAGCGCGGAAGAGCACAGATCGCGGCGCTTATGGCAGAAATCCAGCCACTTGGCGGACTCCTGAATTTTGCTGCTCTATGCCATGCCTTGATAATCTCGCAACTCCTCTAGGAAACCCTAAGCTCACAGTTGCGTTCAGGTTCCTCCTTTGCGGTGTCGAGAAAGCGCGGGAGGGCAGTCTGGAGGATGCGAGGCGTGCAGCGAAGGACCGTGTGCTTCGGGACTTCGAGCTTCTTGGAGTGTCGAAGTTCGCGATGAGGGTGAGAACACTTTGATTTTCAGCCCGGCATGTGCAGAAGTGAACACTGAGGAAGGTATTGGTGCTGTTGACTGCACAGCCATAACTTCATGTTTGGCCAGATAGACTTAGTCGGGTGCCTCACCCATACTGTATCCATACTTCCTTCACCGGGTCGGTGTGATCATCGAAGAATCGAAGCGGACTTCAATCCCCGGGAGCCCGCACCAAAGCGAACTCGTGGCAGTAGAGAGTTCGGACGTATCAGGGGTCCAGAGCATGCAGCCCGAGGCCTCAAAAAGAGATGGGCAGAGTGGCAGAGTGTTTGCCTGAAGCTCTGAAGCAAAGCCCGTGACCTACAACCGCCGGGAGTGCGAGAGTTGCAGACTCGAAAAAATTCGCGGCTAGCCTGAATGTCAGAGTCCCCAGAACATCATGCATTCGTCCACATGAACCTGCGACCAATCAGGAGGCCGTTGCGCTCTTCCAAGACATCCGGGAAAGAAGTGTCGACACTTACCTTTCCAAGACTGCTGGAACTTTGAAGTTGCATGATCGGGATTTGTGAGTTTTGTGGCCGTTCGGGCCTCATTGGTGAGCTAAGTTTGAGACAACCTTGCTGCGCCAATGCTGCAAATTCTTTCGTGCTCTTCATTCTTCATTGCAAAATGTGTCAAACGAGTGGTCCCAGGAGCTGGGCTACTGTTTGCACTGCAACTTGGTTGCAGAGTATTTGGTGGGGCGGAGCAGCGCCGGTCTGCTGACTTCTATCTGTTCCATCCTGCACCCAGAACCTGAACCGAAGGCTTTTTCTGTAGTACCGTGCCTGTGGGCACAAGAACTGCCCGAGTCGTGGATCTTTTTTTGGCAACACCGGCATGTCGTGCTCAAGTTCTTCTAAAGTCGACAGCAGTTTTGGCGAAGGCACGTTCGAAACCCGTGGTCCCTCTGCACAAATTCCGACGAGATGTATCAAGCTGCAAAGCCAAGCAATGGTACCATTCTGAAACTTGCCTGCTTTGTTGCTCCAGTGGTCAAATGAATCCCACCATCTTGGCAGCCAGGCCTCGCTAACATCAATCTGGCACTGCATGATTGGGAAGCCGCTCTGCATGCTGCGGAGGACCCTGCAACTTGAGCTCGATTCTCTGACATACACCTTTTGATCCAAGACTGACGTTCGCGCTCTCACTTTAGCCCGTCTTTCATGTTGAGCCTTTCGGGCTCGAGGCGATGTTGCCTCGAATGAAGCTGCAAGAAGGGCTTCTCTGCATGCCTCTAGTGCGAGCTGGATGAGGTTCCATTGCAGCTGATGATTGGCGTTTCTAGGGTTGGGGGAAGGGCACAACCCCGTGACTCCTCTGAAGCCGGAACAGGAGGCGCTGGACGTTTTCAGGGCGCTGCACGTCTTTGGGCTGCAAGTGAACGAAGGTTGTTCTAAATAACCCAACTTAGGTGCTAAGGTAGAACCTCGTGTTTCTGTCCGTCTTTGGGCTAAAGTCAGGAGGTTTTGGGTGTTTGACTTTCCAACCTGAGGCTTGTCATGTTCTTCGGAGTCTACCTTCCTAACTTCGGGGATTCGAATCTCCGGGATGTAAACCCTCGCCGGGAGGGTTACCATCCGTCCTCCTCCTCGTCCTCCTCCTACTACTACTACTACGACGACGACGACTACTGCTACTAAGACAACTGCTGCATACCTGCTATACACTCTGCATGAGTTCCTATCGCAGTCCCGCAGACGAAAGTGCACCCCGGGACAACGCAAATGATGGCAACCCTGCATGACCCCCACCCCCCCCCTAACAAAAACATGTCAAAATTCAAACTTAGGGATGCGGGGACTCGTACTGCTAGGATGGGTGTTGGGCTGACCCGGAGCCATGGTTCATATCGTCCACAGGACTACTACCACTACTATGTGGTCCTCGAGCTGCCTTGGGCACACTACCACTTCCATGTTACTGCTGCGGCAACAGCAACAACAGCTACCGCGACAAGCCAGCACCGCGACGATGATCAAAGCAATTGGTAGTACTAGTACTAGTACAAGTACAGCTAGAATGCTAGAATCCTGACAAAATCGACCCTAAACCCTAAACCCTGAACCCTGAACCCTAAACCCTAAACCCTAAACCGTAACCGTGGTCCTAAACCGAGGGCCGAATCCTGAAGGTAGAAGCTGGAGACGTCGAATGCGTGTGCTCGGCAGAAGATCTTCTTGCTGGAGACTATGCTTCCGCTGTTATCCTCCAAATCAAATCGTCCTGACTTTCGCACACCATATACTATACTCTACTATCTTATACTATACTATTATATACTATACTCTACTATATTATACGATACTATTATATACTATACTGTACTAGACTATACTGGAGGAACCGAAGCTCGAGACCACTGCCCTGCTCCTCGAGTCTGCAGCATCTTGGCTTTGTGGTACAGGTTGATTCTTAGGGTTTAGGCTTTAGGGTTTTTAGGGTTTGGGGTTTAGGGTTGATTCTTCCTGATTCATGGTGTTGTGTTGGTAGTTTTCTTTGCGGAGTTCATGCAGCGGCATCAGTGTGACATCCTTTGTGCAAGAAGTTGCCAAAGGCGTACCTGGGGCTGCAGGACTTCGAGCAGAGCAGGCCTGACACATAGAGATGCCGCTTCCAAGCTCAGCGGTTTAGTTGCAGGGCTTAGGGTTTAGGGTTTAGGTTGGACTTGAACGAAACTGGTTCCGACTCAGATGAAGTGTGGGGCATTTGCGCTCACATCGCCTCCCGTTGGCAAAGGCGTCGGGCAAACGAGGCCAAGGAGATTTACGAAGCAGCCGGGGCAGGCACTGGTCTGTTTGCAATTGCCACGTTTTGATCATGTTTGGATGCTTTGTTCAGAGCCGTGTAAACAAATCATAGTCCCTTACTGCACAAAGCTTTCCCGACAGATGGGGGTACGAGGACACGAAGCATAGCACTGTGGTGTGTCACGACCCCGTCGTAACGGTGCAGGGGTGCAAGGCGGCGATGCCGTACACGCACCGATCCGCAACTGCCGAGCTCCGAAACCCCGTGTCCATCCCGTGTGCATGGTTTCGCTCTACCAGACACGGTTGTTCATGCTACCTTTTGGCGTCAGCAACCACATCGTGACCGTCAAAATCAGCACCACCATCTCACTCTGTAACATGATCCCGCTCGGCACACACATCCTCCTCCGCAATACCACTGTTAACCAGTCTGAAGGTGCAGGCGCCGACTCGGTCGACAACTGGCTGCAGAGCATCGAGAAGTATGCGAACGGTGAGCTGAAGATTCGCAGCTTTCACGGCTTCTCCATGCGTGTTCCGGTTGCATTTCCATGAACTGACGGGCCCGGCAACTAGATGTCCGATCCGTAGGTGCCAGTGATACAGGTTCGATTGCCAGGAGAAGCGCTTGGCCTTTGCAAATGCCACGGGGGTTGCTCTAAACTCCCGGGTGGAGGGCTTCGGCGAGCAGTGCAACAAACTCTGAAGCGGGTTCTCACCCTCAACAATCAACTTACCTCACATTGCATGCCAAGAAGCACAGCTGCATCGGCAGACCACCTCGCCCGGCAGTCTTGCGGGACTCCCCTCCTGAGGCCGCACATACGGCACGCCTGCAGCTGCGCAGCCGGAGCAGCATCAAAGTTTCAAGCGTCTGGGCCAAGATCTAAACCCTGAACCCGTAAGGCCTTTTTTTTATTGGGTCAACTGGTTGGTTGCTTGGTTCGGGTCCTTGCTCCCTGAACATTCACGCGTAGTGGCGTCACATCATATCCTTGTTTGCGTCGTGCGCATCGTGAGAGTCTGAACCCAAAGCACATAGGATGGGGCCGGGAAGTTCTTCTGCTTTCGTTGTGTCATAATATGTTTTGTGTACACATGTACAGGTATGTGCATGGACAAAGGCATATAGCCGCCCAGTTTGGTTCGGTTTAAGAAGCACGTCTGTACAGGCAAGCAGAAGATTGCAGAAGATGAAACTGATCCAACGTGGTCGTGATCGGAGTTGTAAGTCCACCGTGACTTTGTCGAGAGTGGTGCTGTACTGCACTAGATGAACTCGGTAGCAGTGGCTTTCCAATTTACGTGAACATCAACCTAAACCCTCATCCCCAAACCCTACCTCATCTTTTGCCTAAGCCCCAAAGCCTAAACTCTCATCCCCAAACCCCCTACCTCATCTTGTGCCTAAGCCCCAAGGCCTAAACCCTAAACCCTAAACCCCAAACCCAACCTCATCTTCTGCTTAAGCCCCAAAGCCTAAAGCACTCCGAGCCCCTTCCTATTCCCCGAGACCTCCTCGGCGACTCGCCAACATCAACGACATTGAAATCATCACTGCCGACGACTCCAAGGCTGTTTGCTTGTCAGCTTCCCTTGTTTTGGTTAAGATTTTACGAGATGCCAGGAATAGTCTCGGAGCTTGACTTTGGAGGCGTGAGATCTTGAAGACTTCAGGGCTTTGAGCATAGAGCTCAGCAGCCGGAGGACGAAGGCAGCAGCTTCGGACGACTGAGACAAAATCGAAAAGAAGGTCCCGAGATGTCCCGCTGCACACATGAATTCACATCCCTATATCTGAGACTAGACTGCAAACCCCATACAGGGGCATTTAAACACAGCAGTATGTTTCCTGCATGGTCCCCTTATACTATAGTGTACTCCACCCCAAGACACATTACAACTACAGCCCCGCAGCCCAAAAAAATAACGTGGATATCAGGCTTCGAGTCATGATATTCTCCACTAGGCTTGCCCTATCCAAACATTGAAATTCGACAGCACAACCGCCCGAACTCTCCAAGCCTCAAACCCCGGTAAACCGACTAACGCCCTAAACCCTAAAACCCTAAACCCCAAACCCTAAAACCCTAAAACCCTAAACCCTAAAACCCCTAAACCCTAAACCCTTCAGCACGAGCCGATCCAAGAGGTTACGCGAAGCACCATCATCGTCTACCAGGGCTTGGAGCACCGAAGCGCTGGAGGGGGAGCTCCCCAACTTCCTGTCCCCTGTCCCAACTTCCAACTTGAAGTTGTTCATGCGGGGCTTGGCTTAAAAAGCTCGTCTATGAAAAACTAGCTACAATGTACGCAGATCTGAATGTACAACCGAACCTGCTGTGCAAAACCCTCGCGTGCCCGAAGGATGCGTGAAAGCACCGTGGTATGGTGTGCGAAAGGGTTTAGGCAGTTCTGTTTGTGAATGCTGCTTTGATCGGTTTTGCAATGACAGCATGTTTCGATGAGCTTGTAATTATGCAACATTTTGAGGTCTGCGGGATTTGTGGATCTGGAGCAATGGTGTCAATGTTGAAAGCGGTTTAGTCTGGCCAATAAACTGCTTGGAAGGTGCATCATGACATTGGTTTAGGGTTTCGGGTCATTATCACTCTGCAAAATTTTGGCTAGATGAGAGCCAGATGGCTCATTTCAGGATACGTCCCCATCACTCTGCGTGGGGGTTTTGTTGATTTTGTGGCACTTTCCTTGTATTCAGGGAAGGCATGGAAGGAATGCGGACGCTTGGCCGAAGGGAAGCATCTAGCCTTCCCTGTACATTCCTTTCACGGTATCAATATGTACTGTGTGCCTGTTGCTATTCCAGCCTTGTTGTCCTGAGCCCCCTTATACTACGACGGCATTGGTTCGGTTTGTTTGCTTCTTGGGATGACGTCTGGGTTGCCATAGCCCGACCAGGGCAGCTACTTTGATTAAGCTCTGGAGTGAAGCCCGGAAGCTGTGAGGCAAAGAAGGGGCATGTTCCTGAGCTGGAAGCATTCGGGCCGCTTGGTAAAAGATGCTCACACGTACTTGTTGACACAGATCTTATTGGAGAAGATCTTGCCGTCGGCATTTCCATCCACCTTAGAGCGTGTGACTGAGCAGCGCAGGCTGTGGTTGCAGAGCTGGCCTTCCAGAGATGTGGTTCATCGTGCTAAGTCAAATCCTGCTGGTGTCTAGTTTCGGCGCAATTACAGCAAGCGCAACTTGTGCGAGATGCACCAGGCTTACCCTGAGAGGTCCGAGCAAGCGCAAGTACGGCACTTTCGGGGCTTTCACGGATTTCATGCCGCTCTTTGTGCGAATCGCCGAGGCTCTCTGCGGACAAGGAGTTGGAATACGACGTCAGAAGCACGGCTAATTGTTTTTTTATGCCTGCACCCCTTGCGGTACCCGGTTCAGGAGACCTTACAGACCAAGATATTGTGGCCATTTCAACGACAGAAAGTTTGGACGCACGATCGGACAGAAACCGAAGTGATTCTCGATCATGAGCGTGTTTCCGGCTACTTGGAGTCGCCCCCGGAGCTCTTCAGGCGCTTGGGGTTTCTGGCACTTTGGAGCTTGAGGAACCCTTCCCCATTTGGAACTTGGGCATGTTGCAAAGATAACGCTGCCGCCTCCAAGGCCATAAGCAGGTCTAGTAGGCCTGCTTTGCAGGGTCTGAAAGGAGTTTCTGCTTGTTGGATCTTCGTGTTTGGCTTCGAGGCGGAGTCTGCAAAAACGACACCTCCTCTTATAGTGATAACGAAATCAAAACACAGACCAGGCAGGAGAATGTCATCCTCCCAATTCTCCTACTGACACTACATGACGAAGACAATTACTACTTCTACTACTGCTACTGCTACCACTACCACTACTACTGCTGCTGCTACTGCTACGCTACTGCTGCTACTACTACTACTACTACTACTGCTACTACTGCTACCACCACTACTACTACCATTACTACTACTTCTTCTACAACAACAACAACTACTACTACTACTCCTCCTGCTGCTGCTGCTGCTGCTACTACCACTACGACTACTACTACGACGACTACTACTACTACTACTACTACTCCTCCTCCTCCTACTCCTACTCCTACTCCTACTCCTACTGATACTACTACTAGCATGACTACCAATGGAAAGAGAAGAATAATCCCACTGCTACTACAACTACCACTAGTGCTAGCTTTGCCGACGGGCTAGTGAGATTGAGAAGATAATTTCTGCCTTAGTCAGGATGGGTCCAACGCCGCAAGTCCAAGAGCCACTCCAAGGGTAGACGCCTGCAAACAGCCGACGAGGCACAGCCAATCAGCTTCGGGAAGCATGTTAAGCTCAGGTCCGAGTTAAAGCTTATTGGCTTTCGGAGTCCAGGCTTCGTAAATCTTAACCTTAATGCAACAACCCAGAGCCTTCCAGCCAACCGGAGATCAGCTTTCAAAGTAGCACCGAGAACTACAGGTGGCAGGTCGAGACGCTGTATTCTGGATTGGAACTGAGAAGAAAGCGATATGCAGCTTCGGGTCTTCGCTTTTACATTGTGTTTTCTGTGCGCCTAGAGGTTCAAGGGCCTTAGACCCACAAGGGGGAGCTGATCTGGTCCAGGTCTACGGTGACTTTGGTGTTGGGACAGATTTTGAGTGCCTCTTACGGTAATGTTCAGGGCTTTGGACTGTGGGAAGACATCGTAGGCACTGCTGGCCACGAGTGGACGCGCCAAGCCGCGCTGAAGGAGGAGCCTGGCCAAAGGTGAAGGCATCCCCACGAGCTTCTTTGCAAGTCTTCCTGCAGCGTAGACATGTGGTTTTGCGTGAGGAAGTGTCTTATGCTGTTTTCGGGTCCTGCGCCGATCTAGGTTGCACATATGCCAGACTAGCATAGACTGCAAGCTCCGACATCAAGACAACTATGCGGAGATTATTGTGAAGATTGTTAGTTGGAGTTGCGCATCTTCGCAAAAAGCTGAGTGTTTTCCAGGTTGCAGCATAGATCAGCTATACGCCAATCTACGGAAAATGACATAATTTCGGGATTTGCCTCAACAGATAAGTAGCAGCACGCTATTTATCCTGGTTGGTTGGACAAAAACTCGTTTGCTTTGCCTACTGTAAAAATTAAGTTTTATTGATTAATCTGTTTATCGATAAGTGGAATTGAGGTATTTGATGTCCAACGAAATCGTAAAGATTCGAAATTAAGAGATTCGATAGATTAAATGTAGAAATAGACTATTATTGTTTTCTCAAATTTCTTATTACGAATAAATAGAAGATATATGTTTGAATCAAATTGAATCATTAGTTAATAGATTTTGATATAATTGCAATGTTCGAAATATATTAATTGAAAAGTGTATATTATATATTTATTTTTTCTCTCCTTGATTATCTATTCTTCTTTGGTGGCAAATTTTATTTATGCCTCTATATATATATATACATATGTATATTTATTATTTTAGATTCGAACTGTAGATTAGGATTTTTTCTTATACCATAATTATGACTATATTTATTTTGGGAATAGGGGATATTATATTCTCGGACGCATACGACACAGGGGATTCGCTACTGCCGAATGATCGTAATATTTTCGCTGAATTGCAGCAGTGCTTGCCTCCGGCTCCACGTCCAAGATGATGCAGGTACCTCCGTAATGATGGTGTGTTTCCCTGCCCTGCCTGGACCACGTCAGGCAGGCAAGCCCCCAGCAGCGTGACAGTTCGCAACATGAGCCCCTTTTCTCCTTTTTTCTGCAACGTGTGCACACATGGCCGTGCTTGAACGTCTCCTGTGCGCTGATGCCATGGCCAGCGTAGCGTGATGAAGGAGGAAGAGGTCCCAACTCTAGTCCATGGCGCATAAGTTGACACATCTCCCTAAGCCCTAACTCCCTAACCCCCTAAACCCCTAGACACTAAACCTAAACTCGTAGACCCTAAGCCCTAAACCCCTACATGAACCCCTAAACCCGTAGACCCTGAGCCCTAAACCCCTAAACCACTTAGCCCTAAACCCCAAACCGCGCAAAGCGAGATCCGAAGCAGAGAACTCCTGAGCAGTTACAAAGGTGCTTAAACTAGGTGCCCCAGTGGTACCCTTTTGCCCTTTTTAGTTTGGGGTCCCCTTATTAAAACCGAATATTAAGAAAAAGGGTGCCCTTATTATTAAGGGTTTACTGGGGAACCTAGTAAAAAAAAGCCTGATATAGGGGGCCTTAACAATTGGAATAGGGTGTGGGGGAGGGGGGGTATGGTATATTATATTTATCAAGTACTATTGGGGCGCCATATTAATTCGAATTGGCTTTTGGGGTTGGTATGAGACTACATTTATCAAGTACTACTAGGGGGCCTGAATAACTAGAAAAGGGTGTTGGGGGGGTATATTAGACTATACTTATAATAATAAGGAACCCCATAATTGTTTAGGCCCCTACATAAAACCGTGTGGCATGCAGCTTTGGCTTGCTTGATTTTCGTGTTGCACATGGTGAGGCCGAAGCCGAAATGGCGGCTGCGCTTCAGGCTGGTTGCGGCTGATGACGGTATGATGTAGTCTGCTGTGAAGTCTACATCGAAGCCAGCCGCCGCTGTGAGGGCTGATGGGGTTAGTAGATTTTTATAGCCGGTTATAGTTCACGGTTTAGGGCATCGCTTTGTGTCTGAGAGGCTCAAATCCGAAGCCTGGAGCAAGCCGAGCTGTCCCAGATGCGGCAAGGCCTTGCTTCCGAACATGGCTGCGTTGCGGCCGACTTCGAAGTACTGACAAGTATGCCTGTACATTTCACCAAAAGCCGAAACCCCTAAAACCCCTAAAGAGGCAGCACGATCAGATATGGCAGCTTCACAGAGAGCCCTAAACCCAAAGCCGCACTTCCTCCTAAACGGATTCTCCCATCCCGCTCCTTTGACACTCTCGGTGCAAAGCTGCGGCCCCCAAAAACCAGCAGCCCGCCACCCTCTCTACCAACTCCTTAACTTATGCTTCTTAGGAATTACTCTCTATTTTTACTATAATGCTCAAACTAAGGATTAAGATTATGGTTCTAAGGGCACTACAGTTAGTCTTATAGGTATAAGCCCTAGCGGCCCGAAGCTCATACATGTAGCATACAGTAGCATGAATGTTTAGGGCTTCTCGGGGTTTTATAGGGTTTAGGACAAGAAGCCCTAAACCCTGAACCTTATTCAAAAAAGAGAGGTAGACACAGGTGCGCAGCTCCAACTTCGCCTCGAAGCAGCGCAGCGGCAGCTGCAAGAGTTGGCGGAAGGCGCCGAGGCGGCGGGCTCGTCTGCCAACAATTACTTAATGCCTGCTTCTTCCTACAACTACAAGTGTAGTCCTATTCTACTGATACAGCCCACATGGCCCAAATGCTAAGAGCATGAACGAATCCTCAGGAGCATTTTCTCTGGGTAGGGTGACGACATAGGTGCATGGACTGTTTAGAAGATTTCAAGATTCGTGGTGCGATTGCTTCCGCCCCTGCGAGCAGTAAATTAATCGCCTCAACTGCGCTGTTTTCAAGCCACTAAGAAACAAAGGAGACTCTAAACCCTTAACCCCTAAACCCTAAAGGCATCTTGCATCGTAGGTTCGTCCTAGCCAGGCGGGAGGCAAAAAAAAGACATCTTGCCCACGTGGAATCCTGGCTACACCCTGAATCATAGGCCCTAGGCCCTCCCTAGATTTCTGTGCCTTGGCAGGCTCAGCGGCAAGCGCGCGTGGAGCATCTTCAAGCTGAAGAAGTCCAGGCTTTGAGCTCTTTAGACACGGTTAAGTTAAGCTTACTTACGGGCATCTGCTTTGTTGCGAGACTCAACTCGAAAAACTCGGCTCACAGTGTTGTGCTGGTGGAGAAGCGTAGCTCGGTTTCCATGGGCTTTGGGCGTGACGGTCAAATATAGAGATAATACCCTATACTAGCCTGGGGGTCCCTTATTATGATTATTGTACAAGATAATTACCTCAAAACCCTATTCTAATTCTTCAGGCCCCTACATTAGTTTTGGGAGCTTCCCTGTTTAATTATGACCCCCCGAACCCTAAACCCGAAACCCTAAATTATGAGCGTTTTAGCCATGCGAAGGCCGCGCGCAGATTGCAAGGCGAGCTCCAGCTGCAGTCAGACCCCCAGAGGTCTTCGGGTTGTCTGATCAGCGTTCTTTAGGGTTTAGGGCAGTTTAGGGCGGCTCGAACATGCCTGGATTGAAGTCTGCGGGAGCTTGTGTGAGCGCAGCTTCGGATGGAGTCGGGGCGTCCCATCCCGCAGTGGGCATGGGCAGGTGCGACGCTTGTTTGATGTGGCCGATGCTCTCCCGGGGCCCAGGCTGGAAGCACTCCTGCGCCGAGAAAAGGAGGCTGGGTCAGGCTACATGAGCTAGATGCTGATGTGGGGGTTTCCGAACTAGGGGACCTTAATAACCTTAATACAGTACCCTAAATAGCAGGATCCTTATTAGAAGGACCCCAAAATAAGGTACCCTAATTTTCGGAAAGTCCCACGTGACGAGTGGCTGACAGCCGCCTGTCAGGCAGAGGCGCTGCAGCGCAAGGAGGCAGCACGCACCCAGCGGCTGGATGAGGAGGCAGTGTCGCCACTAAACTGTCAAGCCTGACCCTGAACGCCTTTGAACCCTAAACGGTATGCTGGGTAATGCAGGGTCTGGGCCGGCAGGTGCGTTACTGGAAGAACTGCGGGCTGATCCTGCGGCGGAAGCAAGCCGGCGAGATGCTCAAACGATCTCGAAACGATGCTTGCGAGGAGGAACTATTCAACTATGTCGAACAGGCTTGGGATGATCTGGGGTTAAGGGTTTACTTACAGGGTTCAAAAGTGAGTTTCTATTGAGACGGAACTCCTAGGGTTTTCTTGGAGACGGTTTCTGTGGGTGCTGTCCGACCCGGACCCAGGCAAAGAGGCAGCATGCAGTTTGCATTGCAGTCCCTGCTAAAAACGAGGGCTAAAAAAAGCCTTGCTTGTGCCGCAAGCTTGCACCTCCCGGCGTCGGGTTTCCTTGAGGTGACCTGGAAGTGCCACGAGAGTCCGAGGCAGGGCCGTCTTCGAGTGTGAGTGTCGAAAAGCCCCAGACCCTAAAATAGCGCGATGTCGCTGCATCCTCTCTTTCCGAACTCTACGGTATCTACTTGTCCGTTTCTGGTGAGATCATGCAGCTGTAAACATACTATGAGGAGACTGACCAACGGCCGGTAGGATAGAGCAATGTCTCTGAGAAGCCACGGGATCGGACAACCTTTTGGGTGGTGCATGGTTTTAGATCGGTTCTGGTGTTCATGTCTGATTGATCGCGGGGCTTCTCCAGCGTGACGGACTTGTGTGGAGCCTTGCCTGCCTTGCGCGAGAGTGAGAGTCGAAAATAGTGATACATGTTACCTATCATATAGTATAACTGTTATCATCATCATCATCAACATCATCATCACCAAACCCTAAACCCTAAACCTATCATCACCTTCTTCTTTCTTTATTCGTATACCCTTAGAGTAAACTGTACCTCTCAGGCGGG
Organism: Symbiodinium necroappetens; assembly: GCA_905231915.1. Taxonomy (NCBI): domain Eukaryota; class Dinophyceae; order Suessiales; family Symbiodiniaceae; genus Symbiodinium; species Symbiodinium necroappetens. Next base: position 17,205 of record CAJNJA010016487.1, on the reverse strand, counting down.
GCCGCAGGTAGAGATGGAGATTGAGGCGCACCCGGCCTTGCGGAGCGCTTTTCGATCAGTTTTCGGTGCTTTCGGTCATAATGAGGCCCTGTTGCTCTAAAGGGTTTAAGGCTGTTTAGAGTTTGGGTTTAGGGTTTAGGGCAGAGGGGGTTGAGGTTTTACGGTTTAGGGTTTAGAGCTGAGGGCGGTTTAGGGTGGGCTGCTTCCCAGCTGATCGGCAGAGTCTGGGTTCCAAAAGAGTTTACGAGCACGAGTTCCCTGTCACCGGCCTATTTTCCGGGACCGGATGCACACGAGGGTAGTTAACCCTACCTTAACCTACCAAAACCTGTTTTTTTGTAGGGTCCCTATAAATTTCATATTATGGGTTTATATAATAAGAAACCTACACAAAAGCAGGTTATGGTAGCTTAAGCTAGACCCTAAACCCCAAACCGCACAGACTCAGACCGTTACCGCCATGCCTGCTTTGCCAGTGCGTGAGTCGAAGCCGCACAGACTCCTTGGGGCAACGGACGGCGGCAGGCGCTCCGGGCGCAAGCCAAAGAGCTCCGAATCCAGATCAAGGCGGGTTGCCTCCGGAATTTTTGCTCTGCGCTTTATGAACTCTGGGATGATTGCCCTCATCATGCTTGAGACGGGAAGCTGTTGAGTTCCGTTCACTAATTGGGCCGTTTGTGTTTGAGGCACGGTTTCAGTTAGCGGCCACTTTTAATAGGACTTACAACCCTAATAAAGTCCAAATCCCTATAAACTCTAAATCCTAAGTTGCGCTTTCTCCCCTGGAAGCCACGCCTAATAGAACTCAAAAACACTAAATGTCCCCTAAAGTCCAAAACCCCATACCCGAAAGCCCGTAGCCGGAAAGCCCAAATTGCATGTTCTCACCCCGGAAAGGAGATGGAACGCCTGGCAGCATCGGGGCGTGCGCAGGAGGCCTTCTGTTCTGTGGCTGTTGCCTTTATCCCGCCCGTTGTGGTTTGAGGTTTACGAGTTTTTTTGGTAAAAGGGTTTAGGCTAAGGGCTTACCAGGCGGGCATGTGCAAGTCTGTGCAAAAGGGTTGCAGGCTTTGGGCTTTCCACTTTAACCGTCAGAGCACCGAGTCACTTCTTGATCCAGCAATGTCCGCTTCGAGGTTGCAAGCTAGCATAACATAGCGCTTAGGGTTTAGGGCTTAGGCTTTAGGGTTTAGGGCTTTAGAGGTTTAGGGTATGCACATCTCACAAAGGGCCACATGGATTTCAACAACAGGCAGGAGCGCATCTCTCCAAATCCACGCCAACCATAGATCCCACATGCTCCAGCAAGGGCAAGAAGGCTTCCCTTGACTCGGGCTAGCAGCCGTAGCACGCACATGCACAGCCCCTCTCCCCCCCACACCTAATATGGGGCCGAAAGAGTCGCCAACATTGGTCCTTGCGGTTTCCTACTATAAACCCTAAACCCTAAACCTTATACTGTACCCCAAAACTCTTTTCTAGTTCCCCAGGCCGCTACACCCTAAACCCCAATTATCAGGCCCTTCCTTCTTTGAAGGCTCAGTCGCTTCAATGAAGCCATTCTGGCAGCTTTGTATAGTTTCGGGATTAGGGTTTCCTGGCTGTTGTGGCTGTTAGGTTCACTGATCCTCTTGGGCGGTACCACTAGACATGCATCCTGCATATGGGCAGTTCTCTAAACCAGGGCCCCTTTTTGGGTCCATTTTACAAGGCTGCCGTACTATCTTTGGGCTTAAAACGCAACCCTAGTCCAGAGAACTAGGCATCTGGCTCCACTGCTTGTCTCAGTACTTGTGCAAGCAAGTAGATGCCGGCCAGCAGGCATGGGTTTAGGGTTTCGGGTGCAGGGAGTAGGGCTGCGTGCTCCAACTCCGGGCGAAGTGGAAAGCCTGTTGCAAAAAGGGTGGAGGGAGGGAGGGAGGATGTGTTCCCGTCATCAGGTGGACTTGATCGCCAAGAACCAATCTATGGCTCACAGCGTCTAGACAAGCAAAGGCTGTCATGCACTTGCGAAGTCAGGCCTGTACGCATCAAGACAAAGAAGGTTGTACCCATAGGCTCCTAAGTAGTTCCTTTTGTGGTTCATATCTAGAATCCTATAAGGCAATCCCAAAAAGGAACCACTAAGGAGCCTATGGGTAGTCTCTGTATGGCATCAACCTGACACACTGGCGAATTTCCTGAGGCATCAGCATGGCCGAAGCTGCAGCCAAAGCATCCCGCGAGAAGGCCGAGGAACTTGGGCTTATAGCTTGCAAGCAGAATCAGCCCAAGCCTTAAGCCTTAAGCCCTACCTACAAAGAATATGTTAAGACCTGTCTCTGTGTGTGTGTGTGTAAGTGTAAGTGTAAAATGCTTATACAATTGTACCCCCCAAAATCAACACCCCACCCTAAACCCTAAGCCCGGCTCCCTGGACCCCCAGCCCGAAAGCCGAAGCAGAGAAAGCAGGCGACGAGCCTTCGGGCGGAGCTGCAAGAGGCCTGGATCTTCCGAAGCAGCTCTTGTTTAGGGTTTAGGAGTTAGGACTCCTTAGTAGATGAATGGGTTTAGGGTTTAGGGTACACTTTACAATCAAAGCCCGTGCTGAAAAAAGGGTACACTTTAGACTTTTTGGGCTAGTATGACCCGTTGCAGAACCGGAATGTGCACCTTTGGTGCGGATGAACTCAGCAACCAGGGGACTTAGCGCATGGCTGGCGAATGTCATCTATGCAGCTCTGCCAGGGTAGCTCCGCACAAGAGCTGCGTAAGCATCAAGAGCTCGCAGAGGGCAAGCTTCTAGTCTCTCCCCACAGAGAAGTTCAGGATTTAGGGTTTGGGCTTTAGGATTTTGGGTTGAGTCTAGGGAAGTCGCTTGTATATCCCAGCTAACATCATGCCCTAGGACTCCGGGTATACAACTAGCACCTACTGCACAAAATCTACAGCTAGTGCCCACTTTGGGCTACTAGAAGTCTTAGGTAGCGATGGTGATAGTAGTGCTTAGTATTACTATTACTACTACTACTACTACTATACTATACTACTACTACTACTACTACTACTACTACTACTACGTCTACTACGTCTACTACGTCTACTACGTCTACTACGTACTACCTACTACGTACTACCTACTACGTACTATACGTACTATGTACTACGTACTATACGTACTATGTACTACGTACTACGTACTGCATACTGCGTACTACGTACTACGCACTACGTAGTACGTACTACGTACTACGTACTACGTACTACGTACTACGTACTACTACTACTACTACTACTACTACTACTGCTACTACTACTACTACTACGACGACGACGACGAGTATGATTAAACTACTATCGCAATCACGTCTTTAGCGTCATTCTTTTTGATCACATAGCTGTACAAGATACTTTTTTCCGCGCAAGATGCATCAGCACAGCTGCCATGCAACTCAGCGGTAGCCCTAAACCCTAAATCCTAAACCCTTGGATTTCGTGTTCAGAGGCCAAGTCGTCGGAAGAACTGCCTCAAGCCTCGGGTTCTTTGAGCCCTCGCCTCAGAAATTTAGGGTTTGGCGTTTGGGGGGTTGGGTTTTGGGGTTTAGCGTGCTGAGTCGCTCCAAACCAGATGCAAAAAAGCGTGCTGAAATGGGAAGCGAAAGTAGCAGATTGTGCTCACCATGCACGTTGCCACCTGTGGCTCTTGCTTCAGATTGCATCTTGGGCTAGCTAGCCGCCAGGACCTGAAGAGGTGGAGGAAGGACTTGGCGTGGAAGAAGTGGAGTATTGGAGGCCGCATGCATTGCTGGTATTTGTGTAAAGCGTGCTTGAAAATTGCAAGCCCTCCGCTACTCCACTGGCAGGCGGAAGGTGGACGAGAAGAAGGCGGAGGCACGGCACACAACACAGACTATTACAGCAGACACTCTAGAACAGTCGTCGAATGAGCACATATGAGCACGGCGATATTCAATGGCGTCCAACTTCAGGCGCTTCACGCAAGATGGCATCAGCATCTGAGAATTCTTGCAGCATTCCAGATCCGGCAATAACACTGACTGACTAACATTGACAAGTCCCTCGGCATTTCCCTGCGGGAGCCAAAGCACAAGTAAGAAACATTCTGCACCGATTGTACCCCAAGGCCCCAAGGCAGAATCGTGATCGGTGCCCAACTTCGTTGAAGGACTGTGCCAATGCCAATCGCAGTATTGAAAAACAACCACTGGTAGCAACGACATTGCTATAATGAGGATTTGCCAACATTTGACTAAAGATCCGGCCTCCACCTGTTCGGCAGCAGGTGGAACGAGCCACAGCTGATCAGCAGCGACTGCGTGGGACGCTGCGCCCCTCGACTCTTCAAACTTGGAGGGTTTCCTAGACCCTCCATCTACCCTCTATTCGACCCTAAATACCCCTTAATTTGGGACCATTCACCCCTATTCGAAGGTACTTGGAGGGTCCTGGTATGTCCTGGTTCTGTCGACGGACATTGCCTCTGCTCCTGGCTGTGAGCGTTGCTTGCCGCACAGGCCGCCCTAGCGAGTCTAGCGTCAATGGGCTCGAGTTTTGGTAGCTCAATAGCTACTTAAGTTCTATATGTTACATTATAATTTAACATACATTATTCTACGTAATTCGTGTGTGCTGTCAGCAGCTCGGGAGTTCGATCGTTTTGGTTGCGTTCGGTCACGGTTGCGAAAGCTTGTCGCCGCAAACTGTATGTTGGGCTGCCATAAACCCTATAAACCCTAAATCCTAAACTGTGTGACCGCACGTCTTTAGGCCGGACACATCGAACCCAGAATGGCGCTCGTAAAACCTAAGCCCGAGATATCTGGCGAGTCCGAGCTTGAGAGCGTAAACCCCGGTCACAGTCTCGGAAACGGCATAGCAGGCTTCGGATGTGAATCCTAGACTTGCTGCAAAGCCCGCCACATCTCATCAGGGTTTAGGGAGTTAAGGGTTTGGGATGGTTTGGGGATTCTGTTTAAGGATGGTCTAGGGTTTAGAGGTTTGAGGGTTTGAGGGTTGAGGGTGTTAGGGGTTCAGGGTCTGGAGCATGTCTGAAGGGATCCCTGCAATCCCGCTCATACGGATTCAGAGTTGTGTGTTTAAGGGTCCGCTCCTGGTGATTTGTTGCTTACATCCTGGCATTCTACCATGAGCCTCCAAAGCCCGTGAGCTGAGCCGCAAAGGCGCCGGCCCTGTTGTCTAGAGCTTCACCATCAGTTCTTGAAAAGCCAGATGTGTAGATGCTTACGGCACGGCACAGTGTCGTTCTGGAACCCATCACACACCGCCTCAACATCGAAAGCCAAACGCCCCAAAGCCTTAAACCCTATGTTCGGAACCTATGAAGCCATGCCTGCCTGCGTGCAAGTGTGTGAGTCGAAACCCCAAACCTCGAACCCTGAAACCCTAAAGACCCTAAAGCCTCAAACCCCCATAATCAACCTGGCTTCTGGCCCCAAACCCCCTAAAAAGGGCCTCCAAAGGAACCCCAAATGCTCTAAAATCCCGAAGCCTTGCCCTGAACCCTAAATCCGAGTCCAAGGCGAGTCTGCTCCGAGCCTGGATCTCGATGTGGGAGAGGCGCTCGCCACCAGGTGTGGTCTCCTTGCTGGGTCTTGGGTTTTTTTGCGGTTTAGGGGCTTTTGGGTTTTAGGGTTTAGGGCAAAAGGGGTTTAGGGTTTATGACTTTAGGGGTTTAGGGTTGAGGGCCTTAGGGTGTAGGGCTTTTAGGGTTTTGGGTGGAGGGGTTTAGGGTTTTAGGGTTCCTTTTGCCGGCCCCTCTAAGGGTCGCATAAGTAAGGGTCGCTCTAGTGTTGCCACAGGTCTTTCTGAGGTTTCTTCTTGATGTTTCGCGGGCCGCAACAGTCCAGGAGGAGACCAGGACCCGAAGTGGGAGATTCCGAAAAGAAGGGGGTATCTTATTTTGGGGTCCCTTAAAATAAGGATCCTACTGTGTTTGGGGTACTATAGTAGCAATTTTCGGAAACCCCCAAGTCAAGTACCTGACGAAACCGTAAACCCTAAACAGGTGTGACGTGTAGTGGAAACGGCCTGCTACTTCTTGTGGAGGGCGCCGATATTACAGTCTGTACTACAAGGCTGGCTATGGCATCAGGATAGAAGCGGCATTTCAGTGGCACTTCGGCAGTCCGCAAGACCATGCGTTTGCAGGGCAGACTAACGGTCAATTCACGAGAATGCAGCGCAGTCGCTTTAAGAGTCATCACACGTCTGCTGTCAATGGCAACATGCTGGCAACAGACTTGCTGACAAGGGGCTGCGGCTTTCTGGATGAGACGATATCGTGGTTTGCACTGCCACTTGGATTGAAGATCAACCTAGTGGTGGGAGGAAACAAGTGACGCTGGATGAGAACACGTTGTGTGTCTTCGTTGCATCTTCTGCTCTTGGTTTGATTCTGGGACAGGATCTGGTGCGACACACCTTGTGCCTGCAATGCTGTAAATCACCGTGATCTCGACAGTTTAGGTCATTGTTCAAGTCAGCCTTGATGCGGCGCGCCTTCTGTACTGCCCTAAGCAACTGAGACGATTTCTGCAGTAGCCCGAAGTTGCTCATTTCCATTCGCCGCAGCTACCAGGCATCCACCTCCTGGTGCTGTACAGTTGGATTGCATTCCTCCTCTGGTGGATCTCCGGCAAGACGCACCAATAGAGGAAACATCGTGCATTGCCCAGGGGTTGGGGTTTGGGAAGACGGGAGTCCACAAGAATAAGAACAGCAACAAAGCAGCGACAAAAGCAGATAGTCTCGGTTCGACTATCGCGTGCAGCGGGTACCCAAGGCGACTGCAACATCCTGGGCTCAGGATGGTATTTGAAGAACAAGTTCTTTTGTCCGTGGGGCATGACACGATGCATATTCCGCTCAGCTCTGCGATGCAAGGCATGGACTGATGTAAGTTGTGGGACTGTGGGATTCGGGGCATGGATTTCGTCATTGTTGGGATCTTGAGCATGGTGATACTGAGCTCTGGCGCATTCGCGCTTTTTCCATGCAGTTGGTTGCATCCGCTGCTTTGTTGGATGTGGCCCACTGCAAGATGTCCAGTTTGTTGCTTAGTTCTGGCTAGTGCGGCATTGACATCAATGATCGTACGATGTGCAAAGCGAAAGTCGCGTTTTGCTACAGGGGCATCGTAGGCTTCTATCCATTAAAACAATGAGTGCCCAATATTTGGAATTATACCATTTGACAAAGAGCACTGCTTGACAAAGCTTGTTTTGCATGATGCATTGGAAACCATGTGGTGGTCCTCCTGCTATTGCATGACCTCTCAGCTAGGAGCACCCACAGCCGAAGAAGGGATGATCGAGGCGTGGAAGTGATCATTGCAAAAAGATGAGTCTGTTCTGACTTTTTTCGGCTAATCTGCTGCTAAGCGAAGTAGAAGCACACGGCCTGCATCATGCCCACAGCATTGAGGACAGAAGACAGAACACTAAGCCAGCAATTTCTGACAGCATTCGCCATGCGGCTCCTCGGCTGGCTCATCAATTTTCGGCTGGTGGCCGGGGATTTTGCTCCCTGGTGCCAACCTGATGCTGGCAGCTGTGTTGGAAGGCTTCATCGATTTGAGAAGCGACCAGCGGCCCCGGCCTTGCCATGCTTTAAAGAGATGCGTCCGGTCATGCAGCTGGCAGACTGGGATGGCGATGGGGACTTGGACGTGTTGGTGGGGGAAAGCAGAATCATCTACAAGTGGTCCGACTCCCTCCACGACGTCGAGGCTATCGGGACTCGGATCCGAAAGCTTGTGGAATTATCTAAATTACGGTCCCTTTTTGGGTCCCCAATATGGTACGGCACTCTTATAACAAGGACCCCAAAATGAACCCTAATTAAGAGAACTACCCATGTCCACCCGAATCCTCAAATCCTTCCTGACCAGAAGTTCATTCCGTGTTGGATGCGATGCGTGGTGAGATTGATGAACTTGCTCAGGTCATGTACTCTCAGCATAACATGCTGCTCAATTTCAGTGACGTTCCTACTGAGCGGGTAACGAGGTTAAGTCGATGCTCTTTCCTTCATGGCCAGTGCTGAGCACGGCCTTCAGGGATTCCGTCGAGAGCGGGTCTGAAACCAGGTGCTGTTACTACTGAGGTGGCCCAAATTGTTGGTTTCAGAGATGTGTGCTGAGGGCAGCAGTCGAGTCCCTGGTGCAGAATGACATCCCTAAACCCTCAAGTCGAAACCGTCTAAGGCCATGTGGGGTCCGAACACGAGCTGGCCGCATGGAGTGACCCTGTATGAGCGTCTCCAGAATGACAGCTTCAAATCGCAGAGGTTACTTGGAGCAACACTCTCTGGCATCATCGATCTTGCCGTGGTTGATTGGGATGGTGATAGAAACTTGGATTTGCTGCTGTGCTCTGAGATGGATGGCTCAGCCCGTATCAGCTTGTTGAGACATTCCGAGCTGCCGCTAATGGGCGCCGGGGTGGACGATCTGACCCTGCTGGTGGGTGTCAACGGGTCCAGATGTTGGGGATGGCAGGCCGTCGACTTCGACGAAGACGGGGATGTGGATCTTATTGTTCAGCAAAGGTATTTCGAGCGAACCTCACAAGCAGCATTAGTCGAGCGGGCCGGGCAGCAAAGTCCCATCAGCATTTTCGGTGGGAATATCAAAGCAATAGCTGACATAGATGGTGATGGTCGCTTAGAGGTTGTGATGAAAGGTTCCAGCGCTACTCAAGCCTCCGCTACTTTCGACGCGCCGGGGATAACAGCTTTGTGGAGCCTGCAGAAAACCCTGTCGCCGGTTTTTCGTGGGGCAGTTGGGACAGTTTCGAGGAAAGACTTTTTGTGGCCGACTGGAATTCGGATGGATTGCCAGATCTGATGGTAGTAACATTAATTTTCCGAGGCAATGGCAATGACGGGGGAACACTCCTCTGTGACATGTACGTCTACTATCAACACATCGTGGAAGCTGATCTTTTGCACAATTCCGTCATGAACACCTTCGAGGATGTTGATCTCGGCCGCAACCCTCGTGAAAAGAAGCTCAGCCTCGTCGACTGGAACAAAGATGGCTCTTTGGACCTCTTAGTGGGTTGGGACCGGAAGCAAAGCTTGCCGGAGCTATATGAGAGCCGCCGTGGCAGGGCCCATGCAGTTACTTCGGCTTTCGAGAACGTCACAGCCACCTCGTTCCCCAGTTACTATTATAATGGTTACAGGCTAGCAGCTGGAGACTTTGATGGGGATGGGGAGGTAGACCTTCTCATAGCCAGTGAGGCTGATGGAAGGCTGCACTACCACCGCCAGCTCTCAGGCCGTCTGCAAGCAGAAGAGTTATGGCATCCATTCAGCAATATCACAGTCAAGTCATACCGGCAGGATGTAGGTCGGTATCAACAACGAGATTTCTATCATTTGGTGCAGCCTGTCTTCCTCGACTGGGACAGTGACGGTGACATGGATCTTCTACTTGGCTTGCCTGATGGACGTTTTTTCGAGCAGCTAGTCGATGGTTCCCTAAAGGAGTGGCCACTGGAGCGCAGCCCAGTGCGGAACGCATTGGTGGAGTTGGAAGAGCTTGATACAGCTAGCTATGATATACGTATGGAGATGATGAAGGCTTCTTGGAGTTTCGTGGATTGTGATGCTGATGGCGACTTGGACATGCTTCGCCTCTCTTTCTATTATTCTTATGGAAACGGCGGACCAACTTGGAACCCTCGGCTGCAGGCCTGTGAGCACGACAGTACAGGGAAATTGCGATGCGATGATGACTTTCCGTGCTTGGGGACGAATCTCAGCAATTTTCTGACGGGCGCTGGTGCGGTCGGCCAGGTAGTGTCTTTCGACGTAGGAGATGTGACCGATGGCAACCTCAAGTTGATCGCAGCCCACGAAGGGAGCAACCTCGCTGTGCTTTGGAGTGCTGGCTTTTGTGTTCCCGAAGTGCCCTGCCATGCAAAAGGCCTGTGCACGTCCGGACAGAAGGACTGCAGCTGTGTTTCCGGCCACAACTTAAGTGACTGTTCCGGCTGCCAGCAGGATTTCTACAGCATGCCAGGGCAACTGGGCCATCTGCACAGTTGCATTGCGTGTCCTGGTGCGGATGGCAAGACATGTCATGGTCGAGGCTTTTGCTTCGATGATGCTCTTGCGAAGCAGGTTCCGCAAGAGTCCACGGCAGCCTTGACGGCGACGGGCAATGGAACTTGTCACTGTCTTGAAGTGCACTTCTTCGGCAGTGACGAAGCGGGTCGCAGCAGCTGCATCGACGGCATCTGTCCAGCTGGCACCGAAGAGAAGGATGGCAGGTGTGATCCATGTAGTGCTGGTGCAGCCTCAGTGGCAGGAGACATGTGTAAGAAATGCCTTCCTGGAAAGTACTCGCTCTCTGGAAGTGCGAGCTGCTCCAAATGCACTGCAGGGACCATCTCAGAAGCATCTGGGGCTTCAGCATGTGAGGCATGCCCAGCGGGAAGATATGAGCTTCATCAGCAGTTCTGCCAGGAGTGCTCCCCTGGCTTCATCTCCGTTCGCAACAGCAGCTATTGCACGAAGTGCCCAGCTGGTTTTATGGCACCAGAGTCGGGCAGCAGCAGCTGCGTCCCGGGTGCCGGCGGCTTCTTCTCCGAAGAGGGTAGTGCCCAATGCCAGGAGTGCTCCCCTGGCTTCATCTCCGTTCCCAACAGCAGCTATTGCTCCCAATGCCCAGCTGGCTCGATGGCACCAAAGTCGGGCAGCAGCACCTGCATCCCATGTGCTGGCGGCTCCTTTGCGGACACCGGAAGTGCCAAATGCCAGGAGTGCTCCCCTGGCTTCATCTCCGTTCCCAACAGTAGCTATTGCACGAAGTGCCCAGCTGGCTTTATGGCACCAGAGTCGGGCAGCAGCAGCTGCGTCCCGTGTGCCGGCGGCTTCTTCTCCGAAGATGGTAGTGCCCAATGCCAGGAGTGCTCCCCTGGCTTCATCTCCGTTCCCAACAGCAGCCATTGTTCCCAGTGCCCAGCTGGCTCGATGGCACCGAAGTCGGGCAGCAGCAGCTGCGTCCCATGCGCTGGCGGCTTCTTCTCCAACGAGGGAAGTTCAAAATGTGTGGCCTGTCCGTCTGGCAAAGTTTCAACTTCAGCTAGTGGTGCATGCAGATCATGCGATGCCGGATTCTTTTCCAGAGATGCCCTCACATGTGAACCATGTCCTAGTGGAACGGTCTCGAAAGCAGGAAGCAGCGCATGCCAAAGCTGCCCCGCAAATGAAGTATCACTTCCCGAAAGTTCCGGGTGCACACGCTGTGAGGGAGTCTTTCTGCGAGAAGTTGCGGATGCAACGCAGCAGCAGTGCCAAGCTCGTGGTATGGATGTAGTTCTTGCCATCATCTCTTGGATCGCAACTACCGCCCTTAGCTTTCTATGCTTGTCCGGGCTCGCCGGTTCGATCCGTGTAGAGGACCTATCGGCGCAAGGCCAAAAGTTGGTGCTGACCAGCTCGATGATGCATTGGGTTCTCCCCTGGACGCTGCCAGAGGCGGGATTGGGGGAAGAACCTATTATACAATCAGATACCTAAATATAGCAAATAATATCATACAAGATACTATGACGTATTGTGGTTGTCGGTGCTTCCCAAGCTCTCGCAGGGCTTCAGGCTTTTATCCCTAGTGCAGTCCCAAGCCAGGTGAGGTTCAGTGGCACCGACGTGCCTGCTTTGGACGGGCGTCGCTTTCGTTTGAAGACTCTGAACTCCTTCCAACTGATGCTCGTCGATGACAGCACGGAACTGTTGCCACTGGACACCTCGATAGGACGCATTCGCCTGAAGCCCCTCCGCGGTTTTCTGGTGACTGGCTTCTGGAGATGTCCCCTCCTCGTCTGGTGCTTACTGCTTGTGGCAGCAGTTCTGGGACTCGCCAGCCAACTACGCTTTGCCTTGCTGTTGCTGGTCTGTGGCTCGGGCCTTGGTGCCGGCGCAGTGGGCTTTGCATTGAGGCAGAGGCCAGGAGGATTGCGCTGGGGGAACTCCGAAACTGCATACCTGGACTAAACCCCCCGATATCCCCCGATCACCCGAAGAGAGGGGACCCTTCATGATCCATGCTCGCGAAACTCCGGATCTCCCAGGCAAGACCGCACCTCTCTGGAAAAGCGCTGCCGTCAGTTCTTCAAGCAGTGGCCTCCGGTGCTACAGCGCTGCAGCCGTGGGCCAGACCGTTCCATCACCGCAGGGCAGCTTCAGGATTTCTTGCAGCTGCCCGGCTGATAGGCTTCAGTGTTCAGCGTGATATAGGGGCCTAAATAATTACCAATACTATTCATCGGGTTCCTTACTATAACTATAGTAAAATATATCCCAAACCTTATTCTAAGTGTTAAGGCCCCTCTATTACTGACATTTACAAAATACAGGCACGTGGGAGCATGGAGAGGCTTAGGCAGATGCAAGCTTATGACTGTTTGGTGTGTGGTCGCTTCACTAGCAGCACTGGTAGCAAGTCAGACTGAGAAGAGTCGATTGACTTGTCCGAGGTTTTGCCGAGTATGAATCAATGCACGTTAGCTCTGCGCTTTCTGCATGTTGGCAGGAAACCGTTGCCGATCGAAGCGCACTTATTGCCCAAATGCGGCATGGGTTTCTTGTGATGATACGAGAGGGAGGGAGTCAGAGAGACTGGCGACACGTTGCTGTTGCATGAAAAGGTTCTTCGAGACCTTCGTCAAGGAGCGATCCATGTACTACGTTTGCTCCAATATCGTCAAGCCGCTCACGAAGCCTTACCAGCTATCCTTTGCGGAGTTGGTCGGTCCTAAAACAATCCGGTGGTTCGTCAGTCACTTTTGGGGCATGCCAGTGCATCATTTCATGGACGCCGTTCGTAAACATGCCCTGTCAGATCAAGAAGAGTGGCGGGAATCTGCATATTGGATTTGCACATTCAGCAACAGTCAGTGGCATGTCAAGGAAGAGCTGGGCAATGGCCATTGGGAGCAATCTTCGTTTTATCTTGCTCTTACAAGCCCTGACTGCAAAGGAACTGCCATGGTTCTTGACGAAGGTGTCCAGCCACTGCAGCGAATTTGGTGCCTTTTTGAAGTTTATCACACGATTTGTTTATCACGAGATGGTCGTTCTCAAGGCCTGCTGCTCTGCACCTCCACGGGTGTGTTGCAAGAGGGCAAGGCAAGGTTCACGACCAAACATTTTTGGATATAAAAGTCCGAAAGATTAACACTAGTGTTGCTGAGGCTGGCTTATCATAATTTTATGTTACGAGATAAATACCCCAGACCCTATTCTTACCTAGACTCTAAACCCCAAACCCCTTACTTAGGGGGCTTTTAACGGTGGCTGAGCCTCAGGGGATGCCCTTGAACAGCCCTACGAATGCGCTACACCTTTATCTGTAGGGTTTAGGGGTTAGTTAGGGGTTAGGTTTAGAGGTTGAGAGGTTCAGGCACAAGGGGTGTAGCGTTTAGGTCCTGTTACAACGTGAACAAAAGCATATGAATGGCTTTGGGAAAAACAAAACATGAACCCTTCCACACCCTAGACCCCCCTGAACCCTAAACCACTGAGCCCGAAACCCCTAAACCCCGAAACCCCGAAACCCTAAACCAAAAACAAAAAGGAAACCCCAAACCGTTTGAATTTTGCAAAGGCCGGCGCAGATGTCGCTGTGGCCGTGGCAGAGAGGGCCAAAGATTTGGACACGCGGTCGGCCAAGGCCCCCTTGCTGGAGTTTGGGTTTAGGGCCAGGGATTCAGGGTTTAGGGGTTGAGGGTTTGGGGCTTTAGGGCTTTTAAGGTATGGGGACTGAAGGAGAATCGGGGACTGCAACATAGAACTCTGAATACAAGTAGGATCCTTTTAAGCCGATAGTGCTTGCACCCACAAAGGCCACATCAGAGGAAGATCGGCAGATGATCCATCGGCTCATAGAACAGATGCCAGGCAGGCTGTTCAGGGTTCAGGGTTTGGCGTCTAGGGTTAGGAGTGGTTGCGGCCATGACGGCTTCAAAAATCGTAAGTAGATCGGGTGGATGTTGTGATGGCCCCTTTTAGGAGGTTTTGAAGCCATGAACTCCTTTGTGCGGGAGACGATCTACTATGCTTTGGAAGCTTCCCATCAGCACTATGAAAGTGCCTTCAAGAAGTTGGTCACGGAGTTTGCTGCTACACACGGCGCTTTGGTTTCCTCGACGTTGCCTTTGCCTACACTTCTCACCGGCCGTTCCACCCATGGAGAGTTCCGGAGTGGAACAGGAAATTCCAAAGGCTGGTAGTCGTGCCATGTTCTTGGAGTATCTGTGTAGTTCATATGCATGAAGTTCTTCCGCCAAGAAGAACCCACATAGTGTTCGCGACGAGCATACCTGCACGCAGATACTATGGTCGGCAGCAGCTGATGCAGGATTTTGATTTCGCCCATGTTCCTATGGGCATTTAATTCAGTGAAGGCCTACACGACCTTCGCCTGTTCCCACAAGAGGCTCTGAAATTCGGCTGTTTTTGTTATTTATATTATTTATATGAAAGATAACAGGACTGTATGTAAATAAGTAATGAAAAAGATACATATATTTTGGTTTTTGTTTTGTTTGTTTGAATTGCTTGAATGTCATTTTGGCTTCGATATGTTGAGAGGTTGAGGATTGAAATAAACAATTATGTTTATATATATATATACATACATATATATATATATATAGATATACTAGAAATAAAATTGAGGTTTGACTTGCAAGGAGAAGGAATCTAATATTTTTACATAATAAGATTTGCCAAAATGTTTTTCATTTTTTTAAAAGAATTGTATCATAATTGAAAAGAATAGAATATTAAATTAGAAATATTTGTTCTTAGCGTTTAAATATAAGGTGTATATATATATGATATTGAGATATTTTCTAGGCAAATGTATAATGAGAATAATTTTTAGATTTGATATGTTTGTATAGAAAAGAAAAATAAATTGATATTATCGATTTATGAAATATATATGATAAAATTAGAAATAATGATTTTTATATATTCTGAAATATTAATGATCGGTATCGTTTTATTTATATTTATAATTATTGATATTGTGTGTTCTTCGGTCTCTTATAATTTGGTATAATATCGTGTTCTTAAAAAAAATATCTTTATATTTGTTTCGCGACATTAAAAAATTGGATATTTTGATATTTCGTTATTGTAATTTTAGAGAGATCTTGGAATATTTAGGAAATTTATCGATATTAGAATTTGTTATATTTTGATAATTTTGAGGAATATATATTCGTGGTCTAAAAAAATTTAAAAAAATTGTAGGCATACTCGCGACTAAAAATTTCTAGATTTTTTTTCTGGATAAGGGATGATTGCTTTAGCTTTCAAGATCGGAAAAAAATTATTATATCGTTAGGATCGAAGGATCTTTTCTCTTGGGTAGTTTTAGATTGAGCGAGATTCCCATATTAAGAGAATTAATAATAAGAATTATTCTTATAATAATTATAAATGATTTCTTTCGTCTGATATAATGATATATATAATTAAATTATATGATTTATCTAATATTTGATTCGATATTGGTTTATTTTGATAATGAATCGATATAATAATGATGATTATGAGCTTAGAGATTTTAATTTGTCGATATTAATATATCTAAATAATTGAATCGAATATATATATATATTAGTTTATATATATAGATTTTTGATCGTTTTTTTCATGATTAAATATAAGTCATTTCTGTTTAGAATATTATATTATATGAGATTTTACGATATGGAATAATTGCGCGATATTGAAAATTTAATTTCATTCCTTTGATAAACGATCGTACGATTTGTGCTCATGATTCTGATTAGATATATCCCTGGATTCCTAGAACCTCTTCATCTAATATTTTTTCTATCTGAAAACCTCTTATATGATTATCTCATATGATTAAAATCACAAAAAGCTTAATTCCACGAGCACTAACTCCCGGAAGTAAAATCTTAGAGATTTTACGAATTTTCGGAAATCTCGTTAAATTGAAATCTTTTAAATTTGCGTGATTTTAGGACGAAATTCATATAAATATAAATTTCTATAGATTTCTGGCAACGATTCCAGAGCCGTATTTTCTGAAATCAAATATCTTTTTTTGTCTTTCTTTATTTTATGAGTATATGTCAAAACTTCCGTAATTGTAGTTAAGAGTAAGGTGAGCGTGGAATGCCGGATCTTGCCAATTTCCTTGGAAAGCGATAGGACCTCCCAAAAACGATACGATCAATAAAGATCGTCTGATATGACATGTCAGTGCTGCCTCGATATATGTATATATGCCTTATTCTTTCTGTATGATATGTGGCTAGGCAACCGATATCTTAATCGATATCCACTGGTTTGGTTCATAACTCACTTCTCATTCTGATGAACAAGGCAATAAAGAGCAGTAGAGGGCGGTAAAGGGCAGTTCAGGGCAGTAAAGAACAGTAATGGGCAGGTAAAGGGCAATAAAAGGCAGTAAAGAGTAATAAAAGGCAGCAGGGCAGTAAAAGACAGGTCAAGGGCAGTACAGGACAGGTAAAGGGCAGTATCAGTAAGTAAAGAGTAGTAAAGAGTAGTAAAGGACAGGGCAAGCTACGAAGAGGATTGGGAAGTCTATTGGTCTGTTTTCTTTCACAAGAGTAAAGCGATATCTCGTAGAAATAAATGACGAAATCTCGGGAATCCGATAGATCTTCTCCAAAATATTCATGGTCTACTCATGAATAAGAAATGTTGACGAATATTTATATGAGTCTATATATAAATCTATCTGTGTCTCGTTATATATCTATATATATCTATATATTTATCTGTATATCTATCGATATATCTATCGGATTATTTATCCATAAATCTATCTATCTTCTTGATTATGAAATCTATCGTTCTATCTATCTTTTGATTTATTTTTTTCCATTATCTAGGGTCTATCATATCTTTGATATGATATCGAATAAGATCTTTTGATATTTGACTTGAGAAATTATATTGAAATCAAAAATATTGCTATATATTTTTGTCTATCAATTTGAATTGAGTTAGATAGGTATAAATCTAATCGGATATCTTTTAGAAAATGATATTTATTTATTCCTAGAGATTTCGAAATATTTCAATGTATATAATCAAGGTATCATAATCAGAAAGAATTTATATAACAATGATATTTCTCGTAGAATTAATTAAAATCCGGGTCAG
>CAJNJA010016485.1:0-11331 GCA_905231915.1 Symbiodinium necroappetens | reverse complement strand
ACGCCCGACAACACACGCGTTTACCCCGCCACTTAGTCGGGGCGCTTCTTCCGACCTCTCTTTGAGCCCTCTTATACTACCCGTTATGCACTCCCTGCTGCTCTCTTGAAGTTCGACTACAAGCGGACACGTGGCCGCCTTTGCCAGCTGTGTGTCAGCTGCCCGGTACCCTCAGCCGTGACTGCAGCCACAGGTCGACAGCGAGCAGCTGAGACCTCCTCCTCGGCCCCTCTTTTTGGTCTACGACTTTCGATCGATCTCGAGGTTTGCTTCCACTCGCCGAAGCGACACGAATCCGAAGGGAATACGAAGGGAGGCGAAGGGCTCGTCCTGAGGCCGGCGATCTGCTTCATGCTGGGGATCGGCAGGCGCACGAAGCGCGTGAGCCTGCAGCACGACGGGCGGTGGCACCCTGGAGAGAGCGCGCGGGCGGCTTTTTCCGCAGCTGGGGAGCCGGCAGGCGGACCCCGAAGCTGTGCGACGCGATCGAGGCCTCAGATGAGGCCGAATCGTCAAGTTGAAAGAGGGAGCCGTAATTGGGTCCCCGTGCATGCATGGAAAGCCAGACCGCCAGGAGCAGGTAGATGAAGGCACAGGCGTTGGAGAGGAGGAAGAGCGAGAGTAAGAAAGGAGGAGCCGACGCCTGCGGAGGAGAAACGAAAGAAGCCTTCTGCCGGCTGCCTTCCGGCCCAGCCTGCACTCGACCCTCGCAGAAGAGAACGATGCAGAACTCCAAGAAGAGGGCACCAACCTTCTGCTCCGAATCAGCGGCGACGCTCAGGCTCTTTGGGAAGTGGAAGAAAGCTTAATTTGCCTTCTTGCCGCAAAGTGGCCAAATGGTAGACGTCCATGCGGTCGACTGTGAGCTCCACCAAGTCCCTCACGTCCTCCCAGGAAGACAGAGCGAGGTAAGGAGCCGCCCGGCGCTGCGCCGCCGCCGTATTCCGTGCCTCCCGAAAGAGCTCGAAGCGCTTCACCTGCATCTCCAACCGGAGAGCCTGTGCAAAGCGCAGAGGGGAAAACCGCTGCAGAGAAGCCCAGGCTCTCGCGAGCCTCTCGCTCGATCCTCTGATCTTGGTCGAACTTGAAGTTCTCGCGGTTGTAGCTGAAAAGCTCCTGAAGAGCAACGCAAAACGGCGCAGAAACGCCCACACCGACGGACCGACGGAGGCTCCCAGCTCCCCCCCCCTCTAAAACTTAGATTCTGCCTTGGCCCCGAGGCCAGCTGCCATGAGCAGCTCCATGGCAATGGCAGGCAGGCGAGGCGAGGGGCCGCTAGGACTTAGGACGAGGTCGCGAGGCCGAGGCCGAGGCCGCCCTAGGCCCTAGGGTTTAGGGGGCTCCGATTTTTAAGGGAGCAAGGCTTCGTGACTCGAGGCTGGGGTCTCTCTCCTTCTGTCAGATCGGGCACCTGCGCTCTCAACGGCTCTGTCTTGTGG
This sequence comes from Symbiodinium necroappetens, assembly GCA_905231915.1. NCBI lineage: Eukaryota > Dinophyceae > Suessiales > Symbiodiniaceae > Symbiodinium > Symbiodinium necroappetens. The sequence continues at coordinate 9,892 of CAJNJA010016485.1, read as the reverse complement.
TTGGGCCAGTGACTCTGGACAGCTTCTGTTGAGCCTCGAAACCGGCGGGAGTCTTCAAAGCTGGAGCCAACCCAGCTTTTTACAGTCTCTCCAATCGCACACAGAAATCCTACGCTGACATCACTTTGGCATAGTCCTGTGGCTCTGCGAGTCTTGCGGTGCTGCTGGGGGGTGCCAACGTATCCCAGACCACGCCGAGTGCAACCGCGCACCTCCATGAAAAAGCGCCGCATGCAGCCTTTGCCCAACATGCAAAGGCACCGCAGCGATGGCCTGGGATAGGGAGGAGGTCCTGGCTCCTGCCAAGTCCTTTGCATCGCCTATGCCCATGCTTCCGTCGGTTCTTCCAAGCTTAGAAAATTACAGTACGTAGCGACGTAGAGTGTGGCTTTTTCCGCCGTTTCCACTGAGGGAATCAAGCCGGCCATGGACCGTTTGGGCGAAGGAACTCAGGCTGCAACCAGCACACCACGCGACACGACTCTTGTCGCACGTTGCACCTTCACTGGGCTTGTATGGCCAAAAGAAACATCTCCACACATCTCGTGTCATCGCGCCGGTCTTCTCCTTGGCTGTCGCTGTGCCCCTCCTCCTCCTGCTGCTGCTGCTGCTGTTGTGGTTATTCTTGCTGTTGTTATTGTAACAGCCTCTACGGCTGCTGCTGTCGCTGTTGCTGTCGTTGCTGTCGTTGCTGTCGTCGCTGTCGTCGCTGTCGTCGTTGTTTGTTTCATGTTTTGACATTGGGATTACAGGAACTCCGGGCGCCCAACCCCGAACCCTTCGACAAGGTTCGTCGCAGGGAGTTGAGGTTCGGCAGTTCAGCACAAACCTCGTCTGATCTGGGCTAGATACCCGACTACTGTACACATGCATTTGCCTCGTCCTGTTGCTGCTTGTGTCGTGGTGTTAGTTGTTGCGCAGGGGGTCACTATCAGCCTGGGCATCTGATACCACTGGGTCGTGCCGAACACCGCAATTGCACCTTTTAAAGTTGCAAAGGTGCTGGCTCCAGCAGCACGCTGCAAAGCTCTTCTATGGCACCTGGACACGGTGGCACCAGTGACTCAGTACCGCGGGCCGAAACTTCCACGATCATGCTCAGCAAGCGCGAAAGTGGAAGTCTGCAGCAGCCTTTGAACCGAAGCTGCGGATGCGAGGGAAAAGATCAAGGGAAAACAGTTTGATCGAGTAACAGCCCTGTGGGAAGAAGTTGGGACAGAACACAAGACAAGGGGAGGGGCAACCCGAACCCTTTGTAGCGGTGGTAGGGGCGGAGGCCGACAACGGCGACACGATGATGATTAAGTGGATGGTAAAGAGGATAAGGATTTTTAGGAAAGGTGATGGATTTGCAGATGAGGTGCTCTCAAATTGTCAGATTGCGCTTGTTCCGAGACATACGGCACTCCTCGACATTTCTGTCATGCCTAGATGCAGACCTGTGAATTCCGGCGAAGCGCAACCCCTCCGGTGCTCCATCTTGCCCGACACTCACGCGCAGGCGGCTTCACCGATGGCGGTAAAGGACCGAGGCAAGATAGTTAGTTTCAAAAAAACAAGCTTCAGGGGTAGGAGTCTGTTTGGCTAAGGATAAACTAAGTCGCATTCGTTGGGGCAGACCATGGCAGAGGCAGAGGGGCGGAGGACGGGGGGGAGAAACAAACTAACTCGGAAACTCTGGGTCGACGATTTTGTTTCGGAGGACACAAACAAACTCGGACCCTGTGAGTTTGTTTAACTCTGGCTGGGACAGTTTGTAAAGTGGGGGTGGACGCAAACTAACTCTGAAACTCTGGCTCGGCGGGTGGTCAAAAGCAAACTGTGACCGGACGAGTTTGTTTCAGCGGCGGAAAACAAACTCTGCTGGTAGAGGTTTGCTTGTTTCAGCGACCCCTGGGAAGTGGCGAAGCTGTTTGTTGGAGTTTCGGTGGGGAGGGGGGGGAGGGCAGTTTTGTTTTTCCTACAAAAAACAAACTCTGGGGAGTGTTTCGGAGGCCGAAAACAAACTCCGACCAGGCGAGTTTGTTTCGGCGGCGAAAACCAAACTCTAGCTGGCAAAGTTTGGTGGGAAAACAAACTAATTCTGAGACTCTGGCTTCGACAGGCTTGTTTCGGCGGCCAGACAAAAACTGTGCCCGGGCGAGTTTGTTTCGGAGGCCAACTACAAACTCGAGAACTCGAGTTACGTTCGTTTCAGGAGAACTCGCACGAATGCGTTTTGGGGTGGCAAAAAGCGAAGAAAACAAAGTCAAGTTCCGACAAACAGGAAGGAGAAGCCACACCAGTTCGCTTCACCAGGGTTGAAAGCCAACAAAAATGAAATATAACTGAACATTTCGACAACTCCGTCTAACCGCTTCAAGCGTCTTCTCAAATGTCGACAAACAAGAACGGGAAGCCATAAGAATTCTTAGTTCTTTTTCGGCCGGAAACAAACTCACCCCTGTGGAGCTAGTTTCTCGATCCGAAACTTCCCTTCTCATGATGGGCCATGTCCTACCAGAAGCAAACCCGGTGTTATGGAGTTCATCTCACGCTCGGAGGAACTGCGGCACACCAGAGTGCTGGCTTTTTTTCCCGCCAGAATGCCGAGAGCCGAATAAAGGGGCCTAGATCGCAGACCAGGGCGGCAAGTCCAGGGCCGCACCCAAACGCCTCGCAGAGGAGAAGAGGAAGAGAGGAGAGAGGAGAAGAAGAGGAGGAGAGAAGAAGAGAGGAAGGGAGGAGAGAGGAACGGGGCAGAGAGCCCTCGCGGCCCGAGGGAGGCACAGCCCGCCCCGCCACAACGCCTGCTCGGAGCACAGCGGAGTGATTTGCAGCAGCAGAGCGGCAGCTCTGGGCCCCTGGCCTTGGCAGCCTTGCAGCAGCATTTTTGCAACCTAAAAGACCCAGAGAAGTTTTTGTTTGGAGCCTGGAGAGGAAGGGAGACCTCTGACTCAGGGGTCTCGATCTCCTGCGAGGCTCAGCTCCCCCGTCCAAAGAGCGCAAGCCTTAAAACCACCAGGCGCTCCTCAAGCTCGCTGGAAGTCTGGTGCAAAAGGCTCAAGAAACCATTCCGCCTCAGAGAAGGCGGAGCACGGCCTCTCTCCCTCCCTGCATCTCTTTGCTTAAAAAGCTCAGGGCGTCTACCACTCCGCTCGCTCTCGCATCGCAACACAGTCTGCGTGCCCCTGCGCTTATGACAGCTTCCCCGGTTCATTTAATATTCAAGCACAAGAACCAGAACGATCTTTCAAATCCTCAAATCCTCTGATGGCTGTTTTTCGTTGCTGCCCTGTTGCATTGAATGCCATTGGCAATTGGCGGGGGTATCTGCGCTTCTTGGGCGCTTGACGGCCGGTTGGGCCGGGTTTCTCTTGTGCAGTAGCAAGGATGCATGCCCGGTGTTGCTCCAACAAAGTCGCATGACTGGCAATCCACACACACCTTGTAACTGTGCAAAGCTCACGGCACATCGCTGCCCTTGGCCGGCGGCAGAGCCTAAGAGTGGCAGCTTCCTTTCTGACCACTTCCGACTTACTTGAACTGCCTGCAGGGCGGCGTGGAGCGTCGCTGTGTGCTTCTCACTGTGCTTCGCCTGAAAGCAAGTTTTACATGACTAAGAGATGCCTGGAAGCCCTTTGCCCCCTGGCCAGCAGGAGGAGCAGGCGGCAGCTGAAGCGCAGCCACCTTAGCTCGTTGGGCACGCAGCCATGGACAAGGTTTCTCTCAGAGATGCTGCTTGGCCGCTCCACTCCTGTCAAAGCCGATGCAATTAGAAGACGCGACTCCGGAAGCAGTTCCTGAGCGGAAACTCTCCATTCCAAGAAGTCATGAAAGGCTACTTGTTTCGAGCCGGCGACACATTTTGCCCTTTCGTGCTGGGACACGGCTTCATGTCCTGAACATACTGCTTCAAATCAGATGGCATTGAGAGGGAAAATGCATCGGCACACTTCTGACAGACAACTCTCAGCGAAGCAACGGACGGGTCCTTCGAGGAACTCCCGTAATCGCTGTCGCCGCTCCGACAGGTGTGCATACCATGCCTCCACGCAGCCGTACTGTTGCGCTGCAGAAGCCGCCCCTCCGCTCTGCCACTCTGCCGCTCAGGCGAAGGCGTTTGCCGAGCTAATGCAGCCGTCTCGGTCCTCGGCTCGGGCGCGGCGTCGCACAAAAAACAAACACCTCTCCTCTCAGAGGGTGCCCTATAGCAGTCAACCCGGCCCGCGAGGCCCGCGAGGCCCGGAGCTCGCGAGTTCGCGCCTCGTCGAGGCTTTGGGGCAGAAGGCCTCCCATCAGCAGCTGCTGTTCTTCTCCTTGAAAGTCTGGGCCCTGGCTGGGCTTGGGTCCCCCACCCGCGAGCAGCTCCAAGAGACTCCTCTGCGCTTTAAGGGAGACGAGAGATCTTTTTTGAAAGTCGGGGCTTTCAGCGGGAACACATCGGCTTTCATCTCCTCAGAAAGTCGGAGGCGGAGGGCCCGGAGAGCGAAGTGACCTGGGGGAGCTCGGAGCCCTCCCAAAGCTCCCGGGCCTCAGAACAAATGGGAAAAAAAGGCGCGACTCTCGCGCACTTCCCATCAAAAAGGGGGGACCCCCTTCTGCTCGCTTTTTCACTCTAAGGCCCTGCGGGCTCCCTCGGCCCCACACCAGCTCCTCGCTGGGGGCCTTAGAGGAGCTGGAAAGAGCAGAATTGCAGAACTGCCCCAATTCAAAGCAGGAAAGATCTGCTCTCCGCAACCCGGGGGGCATCCTTGAAGAGCCCGAGAAGGAGCTGCCTACAAAAAAGCAAAGCAGCCCAGGGCTCAGCTCCCCTCAGCTCCCGAACCTGGAGGATGGCTTTCGCAAACCTTCCAGGGCCTCGCCGGCGCGCTCCCCTAGTCCCTGCAAGCCTTCTCTCCTCTGCAAGAGGGCCTCCGCATCCTTGGCGCCTGCGCGGTGGGCGGACGAGGCTCGGCCGTGCCATTCAGAAGGGGCGCGGGCTGTCCGGGGCGGCTGCCTGCCAGGAAGGCGAAGAGGGGACACCAACTCGGCCGCCTCGCGAGCAGAGGAGCAGATTGGAGCAGGTTGGGCCGCGCTTCCGAGGGCTCGGCCAAGCGGTGCCGGGACCCGCCCAGGGCGCACCGAACCTCACTACAACAGTCGCTCCTCAGAACCCTCCCTCTCAAAACCGCCTCGCCCTCGGGCGCGGGCACCGGGATTTCCAGGAGCACCTCAGCCAAGGCTCCCCCCCACGTGTACGTGCACGCGCTGCTTGAAGGGCGGTGCATCTGAGGCTCCGGCTTCGCTGAGCTCTGCATGCTGCGCCTGGCGTGTCAGCTCAGCGAGGGCGGCAGCCGTCCCTGGCAAAGGCTGCCAATGCCTCCAACAGAGTTGGGAAAACCCAAAGCAGTGGGAGAGATCGCTCGCGATTTGCACATCTCTAAATCCTCTGGGCCGCGGACCAAACTTGGAAAGGAAGGGCTGAAGGGCTCCGCACCAGAAGGCCAGAAGAGACACCGCGACATTGCAACTCAGAGGAAAAGAGCAGCGGAAACTCGGCAGCGTGGCCCCCAAGGTCACGGCCCCCCAGAAGCGCCCTTGGGGCCCCTGCTCGACTGGCCGCCTTCAGTGCCTTCGCGGCCTCGGAGCCCAGGCTGGCCGCCTCAAGGCGGGTCTCGAGCAGCACGGCGAACCTCGCCCGTTTGGACTTCGGAAAATGTAAATGGTAGTCTGGAGAAGCCTATATACACAACAAGTATCAGAATTGGAATCCTATGGCGGCATTTGCTTTAATGAACTCTGATTATCATTCGCTCTTTATATGTGATTGTTCTTCATTTTCGCATGCAGTGCTTATATGTGATGGTCTCGCTTCTCCGGGGCCCTACTGATACACCTGATTTTCAAAAACATCAACAACCCTAACTTGAATCCTATGACGCTCAAACACCTTAGTCATATCGTCAGGACTGGCACCATTCGTGGTGAAATCATCTTCTGCTCTATTTATTTCTTTATTTGTTTATTTAGATATTTATTTATTTGAAGATGCTCTCTGGTTAGTTTTTCATGTCTCTCTGTTGTCAACCGTAAGGGTATTCATATGATAATCCGTTAGGATCTTCATCCAACGCATGGTGTCCTGATAATGTTCCACTTTCATGGCTTCCTTTAGTGTCTCATAATTACTTTGGATTCAAAGGGGGTCTGGATACAAGTGTGATGCATGCTCACATTGGCGACGTCTGTAAAATCACGCTTCGGTTGAAAATCCGAATCACCATCAACTCTGTCCGACTCTATCCACTTCGTATACCTTAATGCACGCTTTATAGTTTATCACGTGGTCAACATCTTCTTTTAGAGGAGGGGTCGGCTTGGCTGTCCGTTATAACAGTTGCTTGAAAGGCGTCTTCAGCATCTCCGAAGGCTTTTGACCGGCTTTCCACCCGCCTGGAAGAGGGGATGCCGTCGCAAGCAAGATCCTGCTGCGAAAGAGCACACAAGCGCCCTCCCACCACGGCCACTGGCGCAACCCCAGCGAGGCGAGGCGAGGCCTCCAAACCTCGCGAGGCCGAGGCGCCCGAGGCCTCGCGCAGAGAGCACAAGGGAGGTCGCAAGAGCAGCGCAGGCGCGGGCGCGGCGGGCGCCTGGAGCACCGCGGCCAGGCGCCCTTCTCCGAGCCCGGCGGCCAGCCTCAGCCACACCGCTTTCTCGACACCCGCAGCTGCTGCGCCCGCCCCCCTCGCCGCTGTTGGGCGTCCCGGCATCCTCTGCCAGAAGAGGCCGAGCTCCGCCGCCTCCCTGCACTCGGCTTTCAGACATGGCTCAATCTTCGGGAAGAGCCCCCGCGTGCGCGCCCGCTCCGACACCCGATCTGGCTGCAGCCCTGGAACCTGCCAAAAGCTCGCCGCTCCAAAAAGCAGTGCCAAGGCAGGGCCAAGCAGGGCCACAGCGTGAGAGAAAAAAAACTCCTGCCGGGCGCTCTGGGCCAGAAGCTCGATGCTCGCGGTGCTCGCAAGGATGGGCACCAGCTCGACATCCAGCTCGCTGCAAGTCCTCGGAACGGAAAACGCCATCTGCACTGCGAGCTCTGGTCCTGCGAGGTCCTGCGAAGTCCTGCGTATCTGCCAGATGCTGGCCAAGTTCTGCTCGGGGACGGGAGCCCAGATCTGCCTCGACAACAAAAGCGGCTGCGGACGGAGCTGCCCCCCGACCCGACCCTCGCCGATTTCTTCTCCTTTTGTTTGTTTGCTTGTTTAGTGGTTGAGCCTCTTTCTCTTTCTTTCTTTCTTTCTTTCTTTCTGCAGGGCATAGGGGTCGGTTGGCCCGACCCTCAGGCCTTTGGCCCGCCCTACCACCCATTGTTTTCTTGACTCTCGCTCTCTCTCTCTCTCTCTCTCTCTCGCTGTGTTCTTCACACAAGCCAAGCTCGCACGCTCGCCCTCGCGCGCCTCTTGCCCCGGCCCCTCAGCTGCCGCAGCACCAAGACCTGCTCTCGCGGCTCCAGGCGCCAGAGCTCCAGGAAGATGGCAAAGAGGCCTCGCCAGCCAGGTCTCTTCGTTATACTTCTGAAAACCCTGCATAGGCCTGTCTGTGCAAACCCTGCCGTTCTAATGATTGCATGTTAAAGCATCCAAGTACAGAGCTGGCACAAGCAGAAGCTTTCACAGGTGAACATTCGGTGCAGAGCTGGGGCTTAGAGGATTCCCAAAAAGAAAGTGAGTGCATCTCTGTGTGACTGTGGCCTGGGCAGCGCCCCCAAGCACGGAGCCGCGGCAGCCGCAAGGCGCTCCCGGCGCCGTGGAACTTCAGAAGCTGTCGCAAGGATTCCAAGGCCACATAGAGCGCCTCGCAACCCGTAGCACGAAGCTGCCGCGGAACCGGAGAGAGCAACTCTTCAAGAACCCACGAAAGAGGGGGGGGGGTTTTTCTTGCGAAGCGCTGCGTGCCCTGTTCTGCCAAGCGAGCGCCTGGAAGGAGCCCGCAGTGATGTGAAGGTGTTTCGACTGGACGGCGATTCCGTAAGCGTCCGTGGAGACACTCCGGTCCATCCACACGTCCACTTGAAGGAGCTCCTTCGCCAGGCGACTAGTCATGACTAGTCCAGCACCGAGCCCGGGAAGAACTGGCCTTGGAATCTGAACTGCCACCGCTGCCACCGCTGCCACCGGGAACTCGGAGCCGTGGTGTCAAACACCCAGCCTCACCACAAAGTGCCTGCGCAGCAATTGCAGAGCCCGGGCCCGAGAACACGCCGAAAGAGGAGGGGGTGGGAATCGCCCCTGTCTTCGGTGTTCTGAGGCTCTGCAGCTCTACGCACCCTCACTCAGGTCGCTGTGCCTGCAAGCAGAAGGAGAGCTCCTCGCGGAGGCTGGCAGCCTCGGCGCACGAGACGAGATGAGACGGGATGAGACTGGGCGCTGGGCGCGCGCTTTTCGAGTAGGCTTGGGCCAGGCCACTCGGGTCCAGTCCAGCAGGGGCAGAAAGACCGCCACCTCTCCGCAATTTTTATCATCGCACTGCTTATCCGCCGCGCCCGTGGGCACTTCGCTCTCTTTCTCCCCACCTCACGGCCGCCCAGACATGCGTGGTCGTGGAGGTATGCGGTCATGGCCGGCCAAAGCGACAAGTGCACTGGACCTTTGAGCGACTTGAAACCGAAAGTCAAGCCGGGCCCCCTTCCGAAGATGGTACGCAATGAGCACTGAGAACCAGCACTCTTTCTATTTCATCGTTTTGTCTAACTCCGATGGCAGGCCGACAGGAAGCTCGGGCTGACTCCGACCCTCAGAGTCCAAGCGGCGGGACTCGCATGTCGAGCTCGCGGCGCTCGCGGCGCTCGCGGCGCTCGCGGGGCTCGCGCTGCCGCCCGGGCTTGCAGGGGCTTCCGCTTCCGCCGGCTCCGCCGGCTCCGGGCCGCCGGAAGCCAACTCCTCGACAGCGAAGGGAGCGAAGGGAGCGGGAGCGGCGGCGGGCCCGGTTTGGCCGCGACGGCGCAGCTGCGCCTGCATCCGCGCGGCCACGGAGCTCTGGCCAAAGAGCTCGGCCCAGGCCCAGGGGCTGTAGCCGGCCTCCAGGGCGAATATCCGAGAGACCGCACAGCCGGCGTTCCTTCAGCGTCCGGGCCCCTTGGCTGTTTTGCTGGGCTTGGGCTTGCTTGGGGGGCCTGCTCGCAGTTCAGGTCGATGCCGCCGAGGGCCAAAGCCTCCGCGCCAGCCTCAGAGAAAAAAAAAAAGAACAGAACAACAGAAATCCCCAGTATGCAGGACCCATGGTCAGAGGCGAGAGGAGTCGAGTGGCCAGGTCGCCCTGGGCGCAGCGCTTGAAGAGCCTCCATTGCAAAAGGGATACGACAGTGGACAGACGATGCGCAGAGACAGAGACACGTCTCTGATTCTATCTGTCAGCAGTCCGTCGGAGGCTCTGAGGCCCATGGCTCGGCTTCGAAGGCCGCTTGAAGCTGGCGGGACCTCAGTTCAACTCTCAGAGAGCTTCCCCAGCTGTGTTTCCGCGTGCGCCAAAAGCGACGACCCCAGGTCCCGGCTTCTCCGCAGGGCCTTCGCTCACGACCTGGGGGGCCATGACCCAAAAAACCGGCAATCACGAAACTGCGGAACCTACCTGAAAGGCAGCCCTGCCGAGAGCATCCCGCTCGTTCGCGGGGGCGCCGCGGAGCAGCAGCATGCGCACCTGAGATCAGAAGCAAAAGTGCAGCATGGTGCAACATGCGTCGTCGTTGCGAGGCAAGTCACCACATCCACATGCCCAGCACGACAGGCTTCGTGGAGAGCAGTGCCCTCGATGCCGGGGAGGATGGGAGGATGGGAGGATGGGAGGGAGACTTGCTCTTTGCAGCGCGCCTTGGCCTCGTTCTGCCACCCGAGCAATTTTCTGGTTACCTCCAAGACGCGAGAGAGAGAGAGAGAGA
>CAJNJA010016484.1:0-11332 GCA_905231915.1 Symbiodinium necroappetens | reverse complement strand
TAGAGCCTTAGAGCCTAAATCCTAAAACCCGCAGATCCCTAAACTCTTACATCGTCATTCTGACTTTTCAAACCCTACACCCTAAACCCTAAAACCCCAAACCCTAAACCTCTAAACCCTTAACCCCTAAACCCGAAACCCCTAAACTTGCCCTAAACCCCTAATTAAACCCCTAAGCCCTAAACCAAAAGCCCCTAAACCCCGCCCTCAAGCCGACCACCTGGGAGCCTCAAAGCCAGGGTCGCTCTCTTGCGCCTAGTACTGCGTGTTCGTTACCCATAGGCTCCTTAGTAGTGCCTTTTTGGGATTACCGTCTAGGATTCTAAATATGAACCATAAATTTTGGGATTACCTTCTAGGATTCTAAATATGAACCATAAAGAAGAACTACTTAGGAGCCTATGGGTAGGGCCTTATGATTCTGATTACTAGGGTAGAGGATCTGAATCCTGCATTGCCCACAGTAAGGAAGATACCATAATTCCCATAGTTTAGGGTCCAAAAGGTAACGCAGGATTATATAGCTTCAACAGTAGGTAAGAGATTTCGGTGTTGACGGCTGTTAGCCACATATAGGATTTCGGTGTTCAGGACTTACAGGCTCGGGGTGTCAGGTTTAATCAAGGTTTAGGGTTTAGGGTTTGGGAGAATGCCCCAGCCAATTTATGTGGCAAAATTCTCAAAGCCCCTTCGAGACACTGTTGTCACCCCGCGAAAGTCTACACCCATAAAGTCTGCAAGCCCTGAGAATTGAACCTCGAAGCCCAGAAACTCTAGATCGATGGAGACTTTCAAACCCTAGAAGCCATAGTTTTAACCCTACTAGTTCCGCTTTCAGAAGCCAACATAGTACCCTTAGAAGGAACCCTTAAAGGAATTCGGCAGCCGCTATAAGACTCATAAGACCCGCTTAAATCCTAAACAACCCAGCCTAGAAACCCTTCGGCACCCCTAACAGGGGACCCTTAGAAGAACCCTTATCCCAAAGGGTCCTGGGTACGGTTACCGGGGGAGAACTTCCCAAATTAGAATAAGGATTCCTCTAAGCCCTAAACCCTACACATTCTACTTTTAGGCACTCCGGACGCTAAACCCTAAACCCTACACAGTCTACTTTTCGGTACTCGGACCCTAAACCCTACCTAGACCCCAAAGAACCTACCTTTTTAAGGACTCATACAAAGAAATCATAATAAGGAGCCCTAAAAGGGTAGGTTCTTTGGGGTCCAGGTAAACCCCAAACCGGGTAGAACCCGGAGCCGCCCCCAGGGATTCCGCCACCGTGGCTCCACGGCATCCACCTCCTCGGGCGCCTCGAGCAACGTGCGCACGAGCAAGGCAGTTTGGTTTCATGTGAGGGGTTCAGGGTTTGGGGCTGCAAGGCCTTTGGGGGTTAAGGGCTAGGATTTTGGCTACTTACCTGACTCTTACTCGGATTTTGCGGTATTTCGGGTCGGGGTTGTCGAGATTGACAGATTAGGACTTGGGCCAAATGTTTTGGCCTTTAAGGCTCTCTCCCCCTCTCCCTCCCTCTCTCTGCCTACTGTAAAGGCCACAGATGAGTATATTAGATAAGTCTCTGAAGGTGTCATCCACTGTTCCGCTCTGCGCTTCCAATACCAACGTGGACCCGTGATACAATCCGAGGGTTGATTCAGCACGTATATGGTATACATACTGGCGTAAGAAGGGTGCCTAAAAATAGACAGATAGATAGATGGGTGCTTAAGACCAAAGCACGGACTGCAAAGGTGCATGCTCCCTTCGGGCCGTCGGGTTATTCCGGGGAACACAGTACTCTTACCGGAAGCATTCTGCTCACGCCATCGCAGTTCCCGGCTGCTAGGAATGGCTTTAAACATAGGTGCCCTCATATCAGCCGTGTTTGAAGCCCTTCTTGCAAAGTCCCTTCCCCTCAGCCTTAGGCCCTTACTATCCTACCAGTCTATGCTGTTCGGAGAACGGCCACATCTTCCCTCTCTAGCCTCGGGGGATTCTGTAGCTTTTGATTGCAGGGCCAACGGCTTTTGGGCCTGTGTAGGGCTCGCCTCGAGACAGGATGGGCATCAGTATACGACTGAGCAGATGCAGCTCGTTCAGCGAATTCTCCGCACCAAGGACACATTGAGTCTAAGGCATAGGCCCGGCCCCTAAGTAGTTCCTTTTGGGGATTACCTTAAAAGAATTCTAAATATAAGCCACAAAAAGGAGCTACTTCGGGGACTATGGGTAGGGCATGGGGCTTTTGTTGTTTTTCGGATGAGGACGGAGAGTTGATGTGCGTAGTTGGATGGCACGCCCGAACCCCACAACGTAAGACCACGAAGACACGGATGCGTGCAGCCTAGTTAAGTTGCCCAGACTGGCATAAAAGCCTTGAGCCCGGGTTCTGAACGTTAAACCCTAAACCCTAAACCGTGGGACTGTTTGAAAGTTGGGGGTCGACGGTTTGCAGACTGTTGTTCAAAAGCAGGATGCGGAGGGTCCTATTGGAAGACTGAAGCCGTTGAAAGGCACTTAAGCCGTGCCTCTCCTTCTGCAAGACTGTCGTAGTTGAATTTGGGGTTAAGGTTTTCCGGAGCACCCGCAACGCAGGACCCGGATCCTAAACCCAAATTGGACGCCAAATCCAAATCTCGAATCCCTATCCCCCATCAACCCTTTTCTAGACCCCTTCAAGAAGGGACCTCTAAAGAACAAACCCGGAATCAAGCCTTACACCCCACGTTGAATCAGCCGGAGGACTACTAACCCTAAACCCTAAACCCTAAACCCTAAACCCTAAACCCTAAACCCGGCCGGAGGACTACTATGACATCCTCGAAGTTCCCAAGAATGCCAGCGAAGAAGTGGCAAAGAAGGCAGGGCTCGGAGCTCTAAGCAAGGAAGCTGCCCTGGGGGACTGGTGTTCAGGATTTCGGGCTTTTGGGGTTTATAGGGTTTAGGGTTTAGGGTTTGTAAGGTTTAGGATGTCTGCTGTGTTCAGGATGTCGGGTTTTGGGTTTATAAGGTTCAGGGTTTAGGGCTTACAATGTTTATCAAGACGTCTGGTTCTGGGTGTAGGGTCTATATGGTGTAGCTTTGGGGTCTTGGCTTTCAGGGTTCTTAGAGGCTTTGAGCCAGGGTTCAGGGATATTTGTTCCCAAAGCGACGGTACAACAGTAGAAGCACTGATCGCCTCTCTCAGTCTAGACGGCTCGATGGGAACATACTAAGGTATCTAAGCCACTACCCATAGGCCCCTAAGTAGTTCCTTTTTGGGATTACCTCATAGGATTCTAAATATAAACCACAAAAAGGAACTACTTAGGGGCCTATGGGTAAGCCACTAATAGTCATATCCCCTTGTGCACCTAATGTTTAACCCAAAGGGTCCAAAGTACCTATATAGTAGAATGTAGGGTTTCTATACGAGGAATTGTTATTATGATTTGGGAAAGTATCCCCCATAATACTACCTAGGACCCTTTGGGTAAGGCCCCCCCAGATTGGGTTTTTCGGTGCTGCCTGTGGGCGACTACATCGTTCGTGCCCAGTTGTTTTGATGATGCACCGAAAGCCCGCGACAGCAGCATTAAGTAGCCTTCAGTCAGAGAGCGAGCGAGAGAGAGAGAGAGAGACAGAGAGAGAGAGAGAGAGAAAACAAAAATCAAAAGCGAAATTGAACGACCAGCCAAGCTTTAAACCATGCCCCCTATAGCCGCTGTATACCTGCTCCGTAGTATCCCCGAAAACCTTATTCTCTTGATTTTGGCCCCCACGACGTCACGTCCGACCAAACCCTAAACGCTGCAAGATCCCAGTCTGATCTGGCCCCAAGATTAGACGCCGAACTCCGCATTTTCCCTAAACCTTAAACCCTAAACCTTTAACCCTAAAGCTTGAACCCTAAACCCTAAACCTTATAAATCCTAAAGCTTGAACCCTAAACCCTAAACCTTAAGCCCTAAACCTTAAACCCTAAACCCCTAAACCTTCAACCTTAAACCCTGAAGCCTGGCCGACAGAACCCGCAGACTCCGAGCCACAGGGCACACGTCGCCCTAAAGACCCTGAACCCTAAAACCCCCAACAACTTAAGCTCTAACCCCTGAGCTTGGCATCTCCAAAAGGGCCTACAGACAGGTGGCTCTGAACCCTGACCCATAGGCCCCCAAGAATCCTTTCAGGTAATCCCAAAAGGGAACTTAGGGGCCCATGGGTAAACCCCAAACTCAACAAATGACAACAAACCAACAAACCCTAAACCCGACACTATCCCAAGCCTCCTATCCCAAGGGCTCCAAGTATGCAAATGGTACCTACCCTTGGAGCCTAAAGTCTATAAATCGGACCTACTTTGGGCTATTTGGAGGCTCAGGGTATAGCGCGTCAGCTCCCAAGAGTCCATTAAAAAAACGAAAAGCTGGCTTTCTCCAAAACCCACAAAACCCAGGAGGCTTGAGAGTTAGGGAGAACCTAGAATGCAATAAGCCCTATAAGCCCCAAAGACAAGCCCAGAAAACCGAATACCCCTCAATTAAGGAATAGACCCTTAAATCATCAATCATATTAATATAGTATTAAAGCCCCTAGAATTTAGGGTATATATTCCTGAAATATGGTGTATTGGGTTCTCTGGAAACCCTACTAAACCCCAAAACCCTAAACCCTCAAACCCCAAATCCCTAAACCTACATCCTAAACCCTAAACCCCTAAAACCCCAAATCCTTAAACCCTAAACCCCAATTCCTTAAACGCTAAACCCCTAAAGCCCCAAATCCTTAAACCTTAAACCCCTAAAACCCCAAATCCTTAAACCCTAAACCCCTAAAGAGGCCTATAAGAAGCTGGCTCTGAAGCTTCATCCTGACAAGAACAGAGCGCCTGGAGCAGACGAGGCTGGTTTGGGGGTTGGGGCTCAGGGCATTATAGGGTTTAGGGCTTATAGGGTTTAGAGTTTAGGGGTTTAGAGTTTAGGGTCTAGGGTTTAGGGTTTAGGGCTTAGGGTTTAGGGTTTAGAGTTTAGGGTTTAGGGGATTGACAGCGGTCTAAAGGTCATGCGTCAGTTTGTTTTTTTTTTGTGTGTGTTTCAGGGTTCCTTTCAAGGTTCCTTTCAAAGGGGTCTACAGAAAGGGTTGACGTAGGGGTATGGGATATCTACTTCAGGGTTTTGGGTTCTAAGGTTTAGGTTTCAGGGTTTCGGGTTCGTTGGGCTTTAGGTTGGAGGGTTTCGGATGTATGAGTGTTTAGCTTATGGGGTTCGAGGACGTACGATTTCTAGGATCGATGTGTGATTCGGGTTTTAGCATGTGTGGTGGTCGTTGACGGGTGGGAGCGAGGGGTTTTGTTGTTGTACTGCCGCCGCCGCCGCTGTTGTTGTTGTTGTTGGTGGTGGTGGTGGTGGTGTCGTCGTCGTTGTTGTTGTTGTTGCTGCTGCTGTTGCTTGCCGGGCCTGGCGGCCTTCGGGCCTCGTCTGAGTCCCCTGGTTGTTTCTTCAGAACTGCCAGTGGCCTGTTGCTTGTCAACGATGTATCGTGGAGACATGTCCGCATCTGGTATCTGATTAAACTTACAAGGGTATGGCCTATGGGACTTTTTGACGCCGAGATGCAGATGGGCGAGTTGCCTCTTTGTGGGCCGTGTGGGTGCAGGAATATTACGGCTTTCCATGTGTTAGGGGAAGGCAGAACGTAGGGATGGTCGCAGCACGCCGATTTCTGCGCCAACTGTGCCTGATCTTCTCCGAGAACTGGCCAACCACGGCGACTTCCTGTATCATTTAGCCTTCGTGGTGTCGCCAGTTGATGTTCAGATACGTTGGCACCTGTGTGAACAGAACGCTGAGCAGGATGAGGGTCGCATGGATGCTTGCAGTATGGATTTTGAGAGAGGCGGGCAGGAGCACTGAAGCAAAACAACCGCATCTTGTCCCGACCTGCAAGGCCCCCCTTGAGGTACCGCACAATGTGCACATTAGAACACTCTGGTGGAGCACTGCCCCTGCAGTGGCGTTCTATGCCCATCTCCATAAATACGTACATATCTACATGCATACATACAGACATATATACATACAAATATTCATACAAATATTCATACGTACATAGTTACACAAGCCCCCCCACACACACACACAAACACATTCAGGAACACATACATAGACAAGTAGAGTCGGTGTTTCTGCAATGCATTTCATGTGTAATCGTGTTGCATTCCAGCCCCCGTCAAAACACGAACGGTAAGAACAAGAGTAACAATAACCCTAAGTTAAAGAAGACACTCAACGCGGGGAATTCTAGGAAACCTTGTGACAGGCATTCAAGAAGCTTTCAAAAGCCTTCCAGTGCCTCACCGATCCGGAGAAGAAGCCGCCAGATTACGATTTGATGTTCGGATTTTGGGGTTTAGGGTTTATGGCCAGCTGTTTGCGAACCCTAAGCCCTACATCCTGTTATGTCTATTCTGGTCATTGCCGTTGCTCGTACTGTGCGTTCTTAATCGACTATCCCGCAAGTAATCATGGTTGTCTAGCAGAGTTCAAACAAACGTATATTGCTTTTGCAGCTTATGTAGGTCGTCATTCTTCTGAATTTGTATATATGTGGTTTACCCCTGGCCGATGTCGACAGTGACTACAGTGGCTACAGCTACATGGGTAGGTTCCAATTTAGGGTGCCGTTTTAGGTCCCCAAAATAAATAGTACGGCACCCTTTCTTTTAAAAGGAACCTAAAAGGTGCCGCCTTATATAAAAGGGCCCCGACACTAGAGAACTACCCGCATGATGTTCCATGCTTTCTTGGGCATCTTGGAGCTTCTGATGGGATTGGGTTTAGGCTTTAGGGTTGAGGGTTTAGGGTTTAGGGTTTAGGGTTTAGGGTGTACGGTTTAGGGTTCACGGTTTTGGGTTTAGGAGGTATGATGGTAGAGCGAGATTTGAGATGCGGGGTGTGCTGGACAAGGGAAGGTGCAGAAGTCCCAGGTGTATGACTGCAGTGCTCAAGACTTAAGGTTGCGGAAACGGGGCTTTTAGCTTATCGGTGACGATGTAAGTACGAGAGCACATATTGCAGCGTTTCCTGACGTTCCCCTATAGGTAGCTATTGTTCAGTACTTTGCACGCTTGAGGCGTGGCAGCTCCGAAAGCGATGGCCCCAAGGTCCTAATTAGCTACTGTTAACTGCTATGGGGGATACATCCCTAAATCATACTGGATTCCTGGTGGCATGTTGCGGATTCATAGCACCATGGCACCACTGCCCTTTAGGGTTCAGGGTCATAGGGTTTATAGCAATGTCGTCATCAAGACTTTAGGGTCCATGTTTGGGGGCTCTACGTTTTCAAGCCGCACTCAAGCCTACTACCCGCAACTCACTCTCATAGACTACTACATGCAAAACGCTTTCTTGCGGAGGTCTCACATTCCTAAACACTACATTCCCAAGCTGCCTCAAAAAGGCAAGTCTATGACACGTATGGCGACGAAGAGCGAATCCCGCAGCAGCATCGGCATCACTATCAACAGGAGAGATGCGCTCGGCGGGGGTTTTGAGGTTCGCGGGTCTAGGTATCAGGGTTTAGGGTTCAGTGTTCAGGATGTGGGCTTTGCAAGCTTTGAGACTGTTACGTACATTCTGGGTCCACTTCCCCTCCACACCCCCCCCCTCCCCTCCCCGGCTCCCCACCAAAGCCATCCTCCAGAAGTTTGAATGACACACCCTGACCCAGATGTTGAGGGTTAAGGACATAAACCCTTTATCTTCAGCGTACTCCGACCTCGAGCCGGACAGGACCTCCCAACGATCTCCTGGAGTCGGGAATGCCCGTTCCAGATAGTTCCCATCATGTAGCGATACTACAGCAGTAGTATCGTAATTTCGTATTAATACTACCACACGACGAAAATGGCATTCAAATACAACAGGACAAAATCCGACATACTGTATCCCAAGCCCTTTCCTATGGATTCACGCCCCTACGTTGCGAGCTCTTGCTTGGAGCATGGTCTTAGGCAGGACGACGTGCTATATACATATCATCGCAAGGCCGCAGTCACCAAAATCACAGTGATAAATTGATAAATATCGCCTTGCATCATCGTCTCGCTGGACTTCCTCAACCCCAAACCCCAGGCCCTATGTAAACTCCTGAACCTTAAACTCGACACCCTTACCTCTGAACCTTGCACCCAAAATCCCAAACCCGAAACCGTAAACCCTAAATCCTGCAGGACTTCATGACACCGGAGGACCTCTTTGCAGCGTTTTTCGGTGGAGGACCTGTCTTCCATCAACATCAGCGCCCCTTGAGCAGCATCTTTCATTAAAGGGTTTGGGGTTTAGGGTTAGGGTTTAGGGCCCAAGTAGGGGATGCCGGCACAAGCCTGTCATGGCAGTTCCTAGGATCTTGTGGGTTTAGGTCTTAAATCTTAAGGATTTATCTGGGGTTCTTGAGGTTTTCTCAAATGGGTAGTTCTCTCAGTTAGGGTCCCTCTTGAGGTCTCCAAAATAGTACGGCACCCTTATAAACAGGACCCTAAAAAGGACCCGAATTTAGAGAACTAACTACCCAAACGATGCTAGGGATCCTATACCCTAAGGGTCCATGTACCCAGATCGTGTATACTTTGGCCTTAAAGTAGTCCCTATATGAGTACTTTGGGGGCAATGTATCTCGTATTTTGGCACATGGACCCTTAGGGATAGATGGGACACAGAGTGAAGGGATGCCGGACTCACTGGGAGCTGTGGAGTTTAACTGTCCATTTGCGGGGTGGACAACAGCCTGATTTGCAAGACAGGGCTTGGGTCGTTAGGGTTTAGGGTCTAATCGTTGACTGAATTCCCTGTCCTACACCGATACTAGACTCTACACCCTTACACTCTAACCCTTATGGAACCCTGTGAGGCAGCAGCTATAAAGCTTTAAAGGAGCTTAATGCATTATACTACACCCTTACACTCTAACTCTTATAGAGCCCTTTAAGGCAGCGGTTATAAAGCCTTAAAGGAGCCCTCTTCGAGTTCTGAAGGCCCTTACAGTTGATGATAGAACTCCGAAATCCTGCAGTACCCATAATAAGCAATATACCATAGTTCCCATAGTTTAGGGTCCTTAACGTAATGCAGGATATATATATATATATGTATATGTATGTATATATATATATATATATCATCAACCGTATGAGTCCTTGGGACCCATGGCTTCCAGCACAACTGTCCTCCTCGGAGTTCAAAAACGAGACGGTTTAGGTCGCAGGGCTTGGAACTTAGGGTTTAGGATTTGGGGTTTGGGGTTCAGGGTTTAAAACCCTAAACCCCAAACCCTAAACCTAAACCCTAAACCCTAAAGTTTAGGGTTTAGGGTTTGGGGTTTAGGGTTTAGGGTTGGGGGGTGTAGGGATGTTTCGAGCCTCAAGTTCCGGTGTCTATAGGGTTTGGGGTGACGGGTGAAGCCCAAAACACGGCCCATTCCATCTAATCACTCCATCCAAACCTTTCTAAGAACCCAAGACCTCTGAAGAAGTATGAAACCTAACCCCGGAACCCTAACTTAGGGGCTGAGTAGGTAACCTTTAATCTGTTGGGGCTTATAAAAACCTACTATACTTCAAGCGGTTAACCTTTTTTCGGCTAAGGTACTCGGCCCCGAAGCTAAAAGGCCCTAAGACCTCAATCCTGAGTTCGTGTCCTCTAAACCTCCTGCGCTAGTGCTCAAGTGTCGTCCCGGCCTTCGCATCCTGCGGAAGACCGCGCACCACTAAACCCCAAACTCAACGCCAGGGAGGGGGTTCGAATCACTCCAACTATCCCTTCGTCGTAGACCCCAAACTCACGATTTAGGGTTGCGGGGCAATGTTAAAGGGATCAGAGCACTTTGTTTAAGGGATGTTGATGTCTCCTGGTGCCCTGACCCACCTACATCCCAAACCCTGGGGCTCCAAATAGCCCAAAGTAGGTCCTATTTATAGACTCTAGGCCCCAAGTAGGTGCCATTTGCATACTTGGAGCCCCCCGAAACCCCAAACCCTAAACCCTAAACCCTAAACCATATCATTTACTATAGATCCCTATTATGGTATCTACATCCCAAAGGTCACCACGCACATCATCAAGATGATGGACAAGCGCAGAGGATGCAGATTTTCCAAGCGCTGCCAGTTCTGCTTCTGGCCCCCGCCCCAGGGTTTAGGGCCTAGGGTTTAGGGTTTAGGGCCTAGGGTCTATAGGGTTTAGGGCCTAGGGTGTAGGGTTTAGGGTTTAGGGTTTAGGGCCTAGGGTTTAGGGTTTAGGGGTTAGGGCTCGCCCCAGCGATGCCCAGGGGTTTCGGGATGAGAGTTTGGGCTTCAAGGTGAGGCGCCTTGGAGTTTGTGCTCTTAAGGTGTAGAGTAGGGTTTAGGTTCCAATTTTAGGTACCTCGGAGTTTGTGCTCTTAAGGTTTAGAGTAGGGTTTAGGTTGTTTTAGGGTATAGATGTAGGGGTTCGTAGCTTCTTCGAGGGGCTTTGGGGGTTTTTGGAGGTGGCTGAGAGGAGGGTTCGGCATCTCCTGCGGACCTTGGTGTAGGTGGCTGTCTCCGGGGCTGCGGACCTTGGTGTAGGTGGCTGCCTTGCTTTTATGCCGGAGCTTCGGAACCCGAAGCCCTCAACCCAAGGCCTAAACCCTACCAGCACCCCCCAAGTACCCTTTAATAGAGCCCTTATGGTCCTTAATAGTGGGTATTTAGGGTATAATAGAGGGTAGTTGGGGGGTGCTGGTAAACCCTACACCCTAAGTGTTCCAATTCTGCTTGTTTTCTTTGGAGTCGTGCAAGAGTTTGCCCTTAGACCCAAGACCCTCTCGGTTCCAAAGCTCTGCAGGCAGTTTGAAAGGACATGCCACCTGCGTCAGCATCTGAGAAACTAGGCAACACTCAGACGCATCGTCCCACTTCATTCAGGCTTTATAAGGGTTTAAGGTTATAAGTACTTCACATCCACGTCTCCTCCAGCTGGTGTAGGGTTTACGGTGAACTGCTTTGACACCCGATCAAGACCACCACAGCCTTGTGGAGCCTCCCAAGCTGCCACAAAACCTGAGAAGACCCTGCTAAAATTCCGACACCCTAAGCCCTGAACCGTAAACCCTAAACCCTGAACCTTAAACCCTGAACCCTAAGCCCTAAACCCTGAACTCTAAACCCTAAACCCTGAACCCTGAACCCTCTACCCTGAACCCCATACCCTAAACCCTGAACCCTAAACCCTCAACCCTGAACCCAAGCCCTAAACTCTGAACCCTAAACCCTCAACCCTGAACCCTGAACCCTCTGCCCTGAACCCTATACCCTGAACCCTGAACCCTCTACCCT
>CAJNJA010016483.1:248-11332 GCA_905231915.1 Symbiodinium necroappetens | reverse complement strand
AGGCACCCGCCAAGCCCGGGGGATGGTACCCCGAAAGCCAACTGTTCGCAACTACCGGCACTGTCGCACTAGTGCGCACTGGCGGCGGGGAGAGGGGTGCTCATCGAGCAGATGCTCTTAGTGCCGCCCCGGGGTTCGCACTCTTCCCAGGCCATCCCCCAGCAATCACGCACACTAGTCCCCGGGGCGGGTCTATATGGTTTATATGACAACTTCCGGCATAAGCTGAGTTTGGAGGTCCCTGGGCTCAAAGATGGATCTGTGCTCGGCGTATCGGTGTCAGGGATGGTTTGAAAAAGAAGCGGCTTGGGTTCAGCATTGCCGTTCTCTCGAAAAAAAGATTCAAAGCTTGAATGGGCTTCCTCAGGTGGCGTTGAAAGAAGGCTCCCCGCCCAGTCTGTATGAACAAGTTGTTGTTTCTGGTCGAGGGTTTGGGATTCCCTAGCAAACCTAGCCATTGGTTTACTTTCGGTTTCGCGGTTGACAACCCCTCTTCGCAGCCCAGGGTTTCGGATGAAAGCTTCTCAAGCAAGCCGCCAGTTCCTGCAGCTCCTCTGCCACATCTCCGACTCGGTGCCTAGGTTCAGCCCAAAGGAGATGGGCATCATGAACATCAGATCAAGTTAGGTATGACCCTAATCCATGGAGGCCCTAGGCGGTGACAAGTCCATCTCGGCTCTGGCATACAGAGTTTGAAGGCCTGACATACCTTGAGTCACGATGCTGCCTCCTAAGGGCTTGTCTACGGTTCTCAAGGTAAGTAAGGATTCTTGTGTGTGTATATATGGATGTACACATGTGTATATATATATATATTTATATGCATGTATAGATATCTATATCTATGTATATATATATACACATGTATGTATATATATATATGTATTATACACATGTGCATATATATCTACACACACACACCAATGTCGTGTTCCTGTTCACGATTTTTTGCAGTGTACACCACTTCATAGGCTCGGGAAGTGGTAGCTTTTCGGACTGAAGAGGCCAACCAAGCAGGATACTGTCGGGGCCTCAGAAGAAGACTACAGTTTTGGGGCATAAGATACTATCATTATAATAAGGGACCCGCAAAATAGTATAATAAGGGACCCGCAAAATAGTACAATAAGGGACTCGCAAAATAGTAAATAGTATAGGTAATTATTAAAGCCTCTATATTAGAACACCCTTCCGTTCCCTCCATAGCACAGTGGGCCATTCCGGCCTGATAAGATCCTTCAAAATCTCAGAACCCAAGTGCCATCAACTACATGAAGTTCAACTCCTTGGGGAGCAATCATTCAAGTCCGCCGACGCCGGCAATTTCAATCCGGACAGCCAGGTTCTAAGAACTTCAAGATGCTTTTCTGAGGCTCTGTGGCTGAAGGACACATTGTCGGTGTCCTGGCGGGAGAGAAGGACGAGGCAAATCAACTGTACCCCCGGGTATGACGCAACCCAAGCCCCAGCAGTACTTGTCTTGAAGGCACGTGACATTCTGCATGAATGGTCTTGGGTGCATGTCTGTCTCTCGGGCTGCCTGCCTATCTGCATCGTTGGCAAGGTGCACCCTCCCAACAAAAGAAGCTGCTGTCTGCTGGCAGTTCTGCTGGCACTGTGAGCATATGCGAAGCATGCCTTTCCAACCGGTAGGGGTTCACCCGCCCGTAAGCCTAGGCCGACGCTGACTTTGCACCTGTCCTCTTCGAGCTCTTCATGCAGGAACTGCTTGTAGACACGGTGCCTGTGCGATAGGAGGCCCGAATCGAGAAAAACCTCATGAGCACGGGAGCTCAACCACCTGTGAAGTACATGCTGGGGCCTTCAAGACCCTGCCGGGTGGCGTGAATGCCAGAGTGCATACCCAATGGCCTAGGGTGCTTTCAGGACTTGTTGAGGGACTAGGGCAGCCGCCCACCCTTTTTTCAAGTCCCTCATGAGGCACAGCTAAACCAATTCGTTTGTTTGTCATTGCTCCAGGACTCCAGGGCTCTCTCGTGTCCGTGGGACGTAAACAAAAAACCGCAAAAGAGCCTGGCCTCTGACTATCTGAGCCCCTAAGGTTCGGCCACTTCAAGGCTGGGCCGTGCCTGTGCTCTTGTCAAAAACCCAAAAACCGCTAAATCAGACTCGTTCTAACCCCCTCACAACAAGAGTTGCATGAAAGTTGCAGCCACTGTGACAAGAATCAGAAACCAAGCCCCCAAATAAAAGCAAACGTCTGCAGCCCAGGGCGCATGCGAGAGACGAGGCCGGAGCTCGAGCTGGGCCCGGCTCGCTCGGATGGTTCAGTGCGGGGGCCCTTTTCTTTCCTGTGGTTTCGTGTGCTTTTTTGCCATCATTACTGACTATAACTACATAGTAGTTAAAAGCTTCGTACTCACAGGTATAATGATAGTAAGACCAGGCGATTACTTAACTACGGGATGTGTGATATGCGGGTTTCTGCGCTTGGTTTTGTGGTGGGATTTGCGAGGAGCTTTGGGATTTAGGTTGTCAGAGTCTACGTCGCTGTATTGTGGGCTTCAACTTTTGACGCTTAACGGTTCAGGATTTAGTCAAATCGATTGAGGGTGTCTGGGGTCTGAGCTTGCTTGGTTCTGTTTTGTTTTGGTTTGTTTGCTGAGGTATGCGGTTCAACAGCGCTTTAGATACATTTGCGCGGCGGGGAGTTCGCTGGCGAGCTTCTTGCGTGTTTGGTGGGCTGGCACGGGATTTTTACAAGGCTGATAGCTAATCGTACGGGACTTGAAGCCGAGGTATCTGGAAGTCAGCGATGCGTTGTGGAAGCAAATCGCAGGAAAGCCCATCAACCCTAAACAGAAACACACTGTGTGAATGCCACTCCATGCAGCTAAGGGTGGTTTAGGCTCCACTTCGGGAGCTCAGTACTCCACCGGGCCTATAGAATCTCTCCACTTCACTTTTTTTTTAAATACGCCCGTTTTGGATTGAAATGTGCTGACAACAAAGACATCATAGCACAAGTCTAGATAGGACCACCACTGCCAGTAGAAGGATCATCATACAAACAGCAATCAGCCGACAAATTGGTTCTGTTTTCTTAATCGGGCGTGCTGTTCTTGTTGCTACTAGCACTGAACATCACCATTCCAAGCTGGCCATGATACTGACTTGAGAATGACCCTTGCGTGCGAGGTGTAGAATATCGAAGCCCCAGTACGACAATATCGAGCAACGATGTGCATGTCGAGGCGGCGATTTCCTGCATCTGCCGTACACACTACATACCATGGAGCTTCGGCCGAGCTTCTTGGCGACCATCGTGGTGAACCTTGTAGCCATCTTCTCAGCAACCTCGCAGGACAGGGCATGCGCTTTCCAAAGAACGTATATGCTGGCAGCCCGCGTGACTATCATCTCCATATCAAGGTGTGTATCAGGAGATGGCAAAGGGAGAATTGAAAAGTTGACTCTCCTCTCTGTGGAACCCACAATTAGGCTCGCTTCGTGGCTGCCATGTAGCCTGGAAGGTGTACAGGCTCTCGGCCAACCTCTGTCGCACTTCTTGGAGCTCCAAGTTGTCCTGGCTTTGAGAGCTTCTTTGTGCTTCTTGCAAGTGCCAGGGTTTCGAGTTTAGGCCTCTAGAGTTTCTTCCGTCAGAGCCGTGGCTTTGAAGAGCCTCCTGTCATTATTCTATGCTCCCACTGGAACCAACGGCAAATTATAGTGGAGCCCATCTATGTTTCCAGGTGGTCCCAGTCCCACAAATTTGGCAAACTCTGTTTCTGGGACACCCAACCTTACTTCATTCGTGGGTCTGTTACATCAAATTCGACTCCCCGGTGCTGTTCGCTCGATGTCATAGAAATCCAGGCAAATACAGGAGAGAGTGTGCATCGACAGCATCTGGCACGCAGCGCTGCCAGATGCCCTACAGCGGCACACCCCACCAGAAGAAGAGCTTGAGCTTTCGGTACAAGAGCATCTACTACTGGCTTTCGTTCAAGGTCGACACAACTGTTTGCCGACTTTGGCCCACTGCTATCCTCGCTGTGGGAGCTCAGAAGACCCTCCGTGATGTCGCGGATCTCAATCAAGTTGTGCCTGGGAGCAGAAAGATGTCCGCTGTCATCAGGCATAGAGGCGTAGATGCACAGGTCGCTTACTGCAAGAAGGGGAACGGCCGGCATGTGGCATTATTAATTATATATGCAGGCCGAGGTCATGAGCGATGTAGACGGGAAAGTGTTGGGGCTCACACTGTGCCAATGCCAACTACCAATTAAGGTCGATTTTTGTTCTCTCTCTCTCTCTCTTTCTCGTCTTTCTGCGATTATACGAGAACTCGCTTGCTACTGGATATCGGATATACCCCCTCAGCCCTTCAGAAAGCGGATCGACATTCCGTCAAACAGGTTCGGAAAGAGTACAGGAAGCAATCAAAGCAGCAGTAGCAGTGCGTTGTGCAAGGCAGAAGACCCTGTCCTCGTGATAGGGCAGATACGAACAATCTTGCAAAGATAACTGCTACTAGTCGTCACCGTTGCCGCAGCATGCCGCAGCTGCTGCCGTCGTGCTCCCCGTAAACGCCATCCTCCTCCTCCCACTGCTCCTCCTCCTCCTCCCCGAACCTCGAACCTCGAGACCTGACACCGTGTAAGTCCGAAGCTGAACCCAGAACTGACGTCGCGACCCCGGCACAGCAGCTGCTGGTGGAAGAAGCGGTACAAGGCAGGCCAGGCTGGAAGCGAAGAAACCCGCACCTGGTCCTCGGTCTGCGCCATAGGGCCGTAGGGGGTTGGGGTTCACAGTGCTCTGCATCTCACGAAGACAAACAAAAACTTGGCAATCAAGGGTGTTCGCCCGAAACTGGCATGGGCGTGTGGCGAGTGACTACTGAATCTCAACACCCCGTAAGAACCGTTCATTTGAAACTTGTCAAAAACACAGAACCTGGGGTCAAACTCAGTATGTAAAGTCTAAAAACAATGCATACAATGACATGTTGGTGGATACTTGCGCACGCCTGTGCGCATGCGTATGTGTGTATGCATACACATATACATGTACGTGCACACACACACATATATATATATACATACATACATGCATACACACACACATATATATATATATGTATATGTATATGCATATGCATATGCATATGTATATGTATATGTATACATATGTATACACATACATACAAATACACATGCTGATGTTTTCGATACACATACAACCAACAACGCACATAGGTACCTAGATACATAGGTGCATATGCGTTACATGCATACATGCACACACACATACACACATCCATACATCCATACATACATACATACATACATACATACATACATACACATACGTACATACATACATACATACATATACATACATACATATACATACATACATACATACATACATGTTCAACTTGACGAATCACGACTGCGCATCTTTTGCATGGCTGCAGTGCCTGGGTTCACAGTGCATGGAAAATTGGATATGCTGGATGCACCGTGTTGATTGATATCATGATATCATGTAGATGACACCGAGACCCAGAACCCGTTCAATCTACATGCGAGGCTCCACAAAAAAAGACAGCCAACAGCTGAACAGGAGGATCATGTGGCAACAGTAGGATCAACAAACTAAGACCTACTCACGATGATCACAGCACTTCTGTTTAATCCTCAAAAACGATGCGCCCGAATTTAGAATTATAGTAAAGTCTAGGGTTCAGAAGGAACGAAAAGCTACAAGCATCGAGTCATCCGAGGGTCTGCGCACTGAAAGGCACGGACGAGAGCCGCCGAATGAGATGCAACGTTGCGAAGGTGAACTTCGAGAGACTCGAAGAGAGCCAGGTTCAGGGGCTTTGACCTGCACAGGATCTTTCTTGTGACTTGTGGGCAGGGGTTCGGTTTTGGCTATAGTATAGGGATTTCGGTTCGCACGCTCGCTCAGGGCAGGCTTTTAGTGCCGCTTAATGGTTTAGGTTTCAAGTTTCAGGGGGACTTACGGTAGGGATTCGAGTTTTGCGGGTTTTGTCGGTGCAAAGATCGTATGATTTATTACGAGAGAAACCCTTTCTCGCTTCACTCCCGGCTCCCCTTGCGCTTCTGCGCGAAAGACGCTGCAAGCTGAAGATCTCCAAGATTCGATAGGGTTTAGGGTTTATGGTCTATAGGGATTTTTTGCCCTCCCACTTAGGGTTTAGGGTTTAGGGTCTCTCGGGTTTAGGGTTTATCTTCATGAACCTGTGCTGAGGAAGATCGCACCCTTTGTGCTTGGCAGCCACTCAACGACACCCCTGAGCCACCCCACGCAACCACACTGCAAGGTTCCGAATCTCACATAAGGTCATTAATTAGGCTTTACCGAACACTTCAAGCGAGAGTATAAGTCTTAAAGCGGTTAAGCAACCTGTGCCATGCTCGATCACTGATTTCCACCCCCCCCCCCCCACTCTCCCCCACCAGTAGGTGGTCTCTGCAGCTGCATAGGGCAGCAAAGTTTTCAGTGCATTGAGGTCCTGGAGAAATCCAGCGGTTGCCTGCAAGCACAAGATGCATTGCTGGTGTCTAGAGAGAGAGACAGGCATGACGTGATAGCACATCAGATGGGTGTACATGCTAGGAACACAACAGAATAGTGTAAGTTGTGTTATACCAAAGCACATGGTTTCATTCGTAGAACATCTCCAGTTGCTAATTCTATTCTACTGTAGCATGTAACATCCTGTGACTACCATATAGGCTTCATTGTAGTTCCTTTTTGGGGTTACCTTATAGGATCCTAAGTCCTAAATATCAAGCACAAAAAGGAACTACAACGGAGTCTATAGGTAGTCTATAGACAAATTGTTCTTGTGGTATGACTCGAAGTATCTGCGGTGGAGTGTAACAGCACTTGCGTTTTTTTTCTGGAAGACAGCGATCCGCCGGAAGACCATACCTTTGGTATGGGTGTGTCTGAATCTGCCTTACGGCACGTCCCCCAAACCGAACCTTGCCAATTCTCCTAGCTTCCCGACTCTTCCACAAATTTCCATGCCAGCGGTCCACTTCTCATCATACACGATAGCGATAGCTTTTGGGGTGTAAGGACTTTCAAGCTCAGGAGTCTCCGCAAGAAACAGAATGCGACCGGATCTTCGGGTCTTATGTTGGCGTTGGTTTCGAGTTGCAGATGCGGGTGTTGCCTCCTCACGTCTATTGAGCATCGCAAACCATTCCAAACACGGGGCTCTTTCGGCCCTGTCAGGTGCCTCCTTGTTCTCCCGCGCGAAATTTTCAGCGTTCTGTCAGGGAAGGAAGGAAATCACACTGATTGCTAAGCAAGAAGTCATGGATTGATCTCAAGCTGCGCAACAAAAGCCCCGAGTCCCTCACGCCCTCCACAATCAACTCTAAGCCTGCGAATGGAACTGCCACATTAAGCAGTCCTCCCGAGACATCCCCTGCTCTTTGCAAGCCCGCACGCCACGGATTAGCCGTGTGAATGCTCGCATCAGCCGCTGTCGCGCCTGGACATGGGCGCGGAGGGTCTTAAGCTATATGCAGTCCATGGTCGCGCACAATTTCGCCCCACGCGATGCCGTGTAAGATTTCACAACATGCGTGCGGCTCACAACGTCCAGACGCATGGCTGTAGCGGTTGTTCTGATAAAGTTAGCCACTTCGACACTACAGCGGACGATTGCACGAATCGCGCACAGCAAGATGCCAAATGCATCCAAGTTGTCTGTATGTATGTGTGTATGTACGTATGTATGTATGTGGGTATGTATGTATGTATGTATGTATGTATGCATGTATGTACGTGGGTATGTATGTATGTATGTATGTATGTATGTATGTGTGTGTATAACGTATGTATGTATGTATGTATGTATGTATGTATGTATGTATGTATGTATGTGTGTATGTATGTGCGTTTGCATATATACATATACATATACATATACATATACATATACATATACATATACATATACATATGCATACACGTACACATAAATATACATACACATATACATATACATATACATGTACATATACATATACATACATACATGGGTTCTTAGTTTTCGTCTTCCGGCCCCAGAACTTGTCCTGCCATGGTCGAAGCAACTAGTTGGGATGTAGCCGGCAGGTTGCTCAGAGGGGTTGCATGCTCTTGGGCTCAACGCTGCGTGGCAATGAAACAACCATACCGCAGAACAGACTTTCCAGGGTGTCCTTGTAATGTAGGGTGTGTACTGAAGCTACTAGTACGAGCTTTCAGGAGTGGACAGGACCCATTGTTTGCCACAGACCCGATCTTGCGCAAAGGGACGAATTAGAAGAGGATGGCGGGAAGAGGCCACATTATGTCTGCATGCACACAAACACGCACAAGCAAACAAGAGCGTGCACGCACACACACACACAGACACATGTATGTACTTATGTCTGTCTGTCTGTCTGTCTGTCTGTATGTATGTATGTATGTATGAATGTGTGTATTTATGTATGTAAGACTCCAAAGCAACTGTTTCCTATAGTCTTATACTTGTAGGATATGGATCCTAAGCAGTAGTGGATTTGGGCATCTCAACAATTTCAGAACCTCAAAGAGCCCTGTCTGCGAAAGCAATGAACGGACCACTCCTGCCTGGTTCGAGGCTCGCGAAGCCAATAAAGCATCCACCACCAGCATGATTCTGGCAGCACGGCAACAGGGCTCACGTTTGCTTGGGGTTGCATTGAAGCCAATCGAGGCTTCTGATTGCAGTCGAACCGCTTGACCTGTAAGCAAGCTCTCAAACGACCTTACATGAGCTCTGCCAATGCGTTGGAGTCAACCCGCCGGTCCCGATCCCGATGAGCGTCTGCAGAATCGTGTTCCTCGGGCACCCGAATCATGCTAGCTCCATGTGAAATTGTCTGCGAAACACTAGTCACTCTAGTCTTTCATGATGGCTTTGCAAAGTAGCAACCATTACGAACAGAAGTAGCACGAAGTACCAGTGTGGTTCCACAGAAGCTCAACGAGGTGTTCGGGTCCCACGGGTGCACTGCAAACAACTGCTGTATGTCACCCTCACTCACAGACCGAGGATCATCAACGTTGGAAGAACTGTGTCCGTGGTTCTCTCATTCACTTTGCGGAGGACGCCGTTGGACGGAATCATGCTAGATGCAGCATATGCGGCAGTGAGCCCGCACACGTATGCAAAGTCGACGGCATCCTCCGAGTGGATGTATTGAAAAAAGGTGAGGCCTACGATCAGCCACATCGACATGGCGAAAGCGATAACGTACAGCACGTTCTTGACCTCGTTGGTCAAACTGATCACATCTAAACTGGAAGGGCGCTTGCCAGGCTGCTAGACTGCTCACGGCTACAAACCCCAAGCTGGGAAATCCCCCAATTCTAACCAGGTGACTGCCAAACAGAGTTGTAGAATCGCCCCTGCAGCCTTTCCGAGCACCACCCCGGACAAGCGCCTCAAGGTGACAGAGGGTGTCGCTCCTGTGTACGTGTACCTGAGATGCGGCCGCAACGATTGTAAGCAAAACACGCGTACCGTACATAATCAGACCCAAATTGAAGAAAAAACATGCTCTGGCGTAATAGCTGCACGATGACGCCTATGGTCGAGGCCGGGTATGCAGAGTACGAGGGCATTGTGTTCCACAGACCAACCCATCCCAACCCAAAAGCAAGGCAGATCGAGATGGTGTTGCGTACCACGAAACGGGGATGAGTAGCTGCTGTGTCGTCGCTGTGGCACAGCAGCTTGAAAAGAACCAGCCGCGTCTTTGAATACCAGCCCCCACATGATCTGTACCAGCTCTCCTCCTCTGGAGCTGGGCTGGCCCTGAGATACTCGGCAGCCCAGAAACAACGAGGGTTGTTGTTCTCCTTGCTGTAAAGCAACAAACCACTAGACCAAAGCGGCCTAGAAGCCGGGTGCCGGACACTGCACCAGTGGTGGCCAAGAAATCCTCCACGATGTCTTCGATCTCGACTAGTACCATGCTGGCGGCGCAAAGGAAGGCATTGATCTCAGGGCCTTCATCCTTCCAGACCTAACCGGGCTGACGATGTAAGCCTTACCATTCTTTTCAGTATTGTGACCGTCATTGTTGAATCAATGGACGTGGGTAATGTGCCCGCACAACTCACGGCTTGTTGTTGTTGTTGTCACTAATGCGGTAATTGTTGCGATTCTCGTAATATAATCGTACTGTCATTTATAATTTATAATCTGTACAATCAGCAATACTTGATTATTGTTAGTCTACATGATCGTATAACTATTTGTTATTATGTCTAGAGTCTAGCTCTTACGAAGTGTTTTTTACCCTTGTCATAGTTGTTATTACTATAGACTGATAGGACTGGTTTAGGGTTGGGACGGTTGTCCAGACTTTCACATCGGTGGGCCTAGAAATACAAAACCTACATCTCGAATGTGCGATGGCTGTTAGATGATCACTAACGAACCTGGACACACACACACACTCTCTCTCTCTCTCTCTCTATACATACATACATACATACATACATACATACATATATACATCTATATGCATATCTATATATATATATATACTCTCTATGTGTGTATATCTATATACACACACAAACAGCGAGAGACACACATATACCTACCTGCCCACCTACCGGCTTGCCTGCCCGCCTGCCTGTACCTACCTACCTACCTACCTACCTACCTACCTAATCCGAGCATTTGATTATTAAACCTCCCCATATTTAAAGAAAAATTTTCGGGAGATTCACGGCGATCTGTATGTGTTTCCATTACGCAGGATTTCGTATGGAGAAAAGGTACCATATTTAAAGAAATTTTCGGGGCTGGCTGGTTTTTGGTAAGGTTTTAAGCTCTGCAGTGGCTCTTCATGTCTAATTAGGGCTTTAAGCTCTGCAGTGGCTCTTCATTTCTGCAACCGGAGCTGCTCGCCGATCTCCAGTCTGCAAGGGCAGCTTCAAACTGCAGTGTGAAACAAATCTGCATCCGGACTTGCTTGGAGATCTGCAGTCTGCAAGTCGTGCTGTAGCTCTCAGGGATCTGCAGGTATCTCAGAAAGCTAGCTTTCCTT
>CAJNJA010016481.1:272-11122 GCA_905231915.1 Symbiodinium necroappetens | reverse complement strand
TAAGTAGTTCCTTTTTATGGTCTATACTTAGAATCCTATAAGGTAATCCCAAAAAGGAACTACTTAGGGGCCTATGGGTAGGGTTATAAGTCCCCGAATATATGGGTCATAAGTATAGTTACCCGACTTATAACCCCACTGATAATAAGTCCCCTCCTATGGGTTATAATTGGAGTTGCCCTATGTATAACCCCACTTATCAAACTACCCACGAAACCTCCAAGTATCCTCGGACGACAGAAGGACAAGCACCAGCCTCTGTTCACTGAGCTGGCCGCGAAGAAGGATGTGTCTCGGCAGAATCCGTGTCTCAAGGTTTGCGATGGGATCTTGGCGGTGTTTCTGTGCGGCTTTGTGGGGATTCGATAGAGATGAGTGTTTGTACTTCAGGGCTCTGGGTCGAGGGTTCTGGGTGTAGGCTGCAGGCTTCAAGAGGGTTTTGGGCTTCAGGGCGTAGGGTTTAGGGCTGAGGGTGTAGTACTTCGCTGCTGTTGACGGCGTACTTGCTCAGTGGGGTTTAAGGATTTGGGTTTAGCGTTTCAGACTCGGTAGTCTGATTGTTGGACGATTTACTGCAAGGTTCAGTTTAAATCGTGCAGCCTCAACCGCTTAAGTTTAGGACCCCTGACCTTAAACGTCATGTCGATAGGTGGTCTACGTGGCTGGTGGCGCCACTCAGAACAGCATCCGTGTGGCACAGTGGATGATTCAGGAGCGCGGGGCATCTAGTGACCCTAAATCCGAAACCCTAAACCCGTAAAGCCCCAAACCCTAATCCCCTAATCCCCTAATCCCCTAAACCCTAAACCCTAAACCCCTAAAGCCCCAAACCCTAAACCCTAAACACGAGATGTCGTACGTCCCGGTTCATCGTAGATGAATCTCTTCGGGGGTTTAGGCTCCAGGGTTTAGGGCTCACGGCCGCTACCCGGAACCCCAGAGCCGAAACCGTTCAGAGTTTAGAGGTTCTAGGGGTGTACGGTTGATGATATAAACTTCTGCATTACCTTAAAGACCCTACCCTAAACTATGGGAATTATGGTCTATTCCTCTTTTCGTGTAATGCTGGGTTTATATCATCAACAGTAGGACCTCAGAGTCAGGGTTTCGTAAAGTCAGACCTTCTCCCACCAAGACCTAGCCGCTTAAGGAACCATATCAGGAAACCATAATCAGGAATCCTGAAACCATAGTTTTTTCTTTTTAGACCCTTAGCCCCCAGCCCCCGCCTAAACCTTAACACTACGGTTGATGATATAAATCCTGCATTACCCATAATAAGCAATATACCAGAATTCCCATGGTTTAGGGTCCTTAAGGTATTGCAGGATTTATGTCATCAACAGTAGCTTGCAGTTCATTGCAGGTCTTGTGATTGACGACGGTGAGACTGTACAGTCTCTAGTGGCTTCGGTAGCCTTTGGGGTTCAAGCAGACTCCGATCGCACCTGAACTTGCCAGCTTCGAACCTCTTCCAAATTCAATCCAACTGCCCTGCTTCAGGGTTTGGGGCTTAGGGCTTTTAAGTATGAAGCCGGCTTACACCTAATTCTGCCTTGGAACCCCAAATTCCCCAAGCCCCCAAACCATGAACTTGTAATCCCTCACAACCCTAAACCCTCAAACCCCAAACCCCCAAGCTCTAGCCTTAGGGCCCTAAACGTTTAACGCCCCGAGCCATCCCTATACTCTAAGCCCTTGAAGTCGCAAGTCGTCTCAACCCGAAGCGCACATGAAGGAGCCGGGCAAGACTGCCTACATGGGCTGCATTGGCGACGATGAGTTCGGCAAGAAGCTCATTGATGCCTGCAAGAAGGCCCTAAACCCGAAGCCCCAAACCCTCAACCCTAAACCCTAAACCCCTAAACCCTAAACCCCTAAACCCCTAAACCCGTGAGGCCTGCACGAAGGCTCTGGGCTTCGGGGCTTTCGGGCCTCGGGCTTCGGGTTTTCTTTGTCAGAGTTTGGTGCTTTGGGTTTAGGGTCTCGTGCTTTGGGTTTAGGGGTTTTCTGTTTGGGGTTTTATGGTTCTGTTTGGGGTTTTATGGTTCTGTTTGGGGCTTTATGGTGAGTGCAGGTGGAGTCTTGTGTACAGAGGTGGAGTGCGCGTCGCCTCTCGCAAGAGTCAGATCGAATGAGCTTTCGGACGTAGGTCGACGGAGTTCGGGATTGGGGTTTTCAGAAACTTAGCAAGTCAGGGAGTACCCTGACCCTCCAGGTACCTACTATAGCAGGTACTAGAGGCCCCTTTGGGGCCCCATATATAGTAGGTACTTGGAGGGTTAGGGAGTAGTGTTTAGGTTTGGGACTAGTGGGGGCTTTCGCCAGTTTTCCGAGTTTGGGGTTGGGGGTTGCGGGTTGGGAAGACACTCGGTGTCATGAACCTTCTTAAAGGAGGTGCGCCCATTTCTCCGGCCCCTCGGACCGTAACAGCAAATGGTCCAGGGTGTAGCATTGGGTTTCGGGTGTGTGGGAGCCTGGGTTTAAGGTCTAGCATGAAGAGTTTGGCTAGTTGATAAAGTCACGCTGAACGGTCCAGACTGCTTGAAAGAGAAGGCGTCTTCGTGCTCGGTAGGCCGGGTTGTAAGTATATCTATATTACAACCCCGTCAGAAGAGTTTGCCTATTTACCAAATTGCCGCAGCCTGCAAGTGTTCTTCAGACACCCTGAACAAACTCCCTTCTGTGCGCCTTCTGAGACGGTTTGGGGGTTCGCGCAATTCAGGGTTTGGGCGCTAAGGGTCTGCGGTGCAGGATTTTTAGAGCATACGGGTTTAGGCTTTAGGGCTTTTGGTTAGGGTTCAGGGGCTTCGTGCTGCCGAACAGGATGGTGTTGATTGCAAGTACATGATTGACAAGACCACGCCCACTGGTGCTTGTGCGGTGACGATCATGAACAAGGACCCCGAGGGTTTTGGTTTGGGGTTTTGGGGTTGTCTAAGCCACGGAACACACTAAACCTAGACCCTACAGCTGAACCCTTAAGGCCCTAAAACCCTAAACCCGAAAGGCCCTAAACCCCAACAATGCCTTCAGGTTTAGGGGTTTAGGGCTTCGGCTTTCGGGTTAAGGTTTCCGGGTGGGCATTGAATGTTTTCCCTTTCTTGGGCTCAAGAGGCTCTGACTTCCTAGGCCCAAAGCCAAAAAACACCCAAAACCCTAAACCTTAAACCGCAAGGAGGACACGCACAAATCGAGAAGTGTACCATTCAAACAGAAACCTAAACCCAAAAGAAGCTTCAGAGGCTCTAATGGGCTAAGTCCCAAACCCCGAGTGGGTAGCTCTCTAAATTAAGGTCCCTTTTGGGGTCCTTTTTATATGGGCGCAGTAATTACTATAGTGAGGACCTAAAAGGGACCCGAATTTAGAGAACTACCCAAATACAGAGCCTTCGAGCATAAGACTCGAACCCATCAAGGAAGGCCCTTGGGGGGCTTGGAGCGTGTTTGGGACATTTTCAGTTGTCCCTTGCTGGGCCTAAGAGGTTTTGAAGGCTAGAAAGAGCCCGAGCTCCGAAATTCTGAGCCCCTTCATGGTTTAGGGTTTAGGGGTTTTGCACCCCATGAAACCCTGCAAAACCTCCGACAACCCGGATTTAGGGTTTAGGGGTTTAGGGTTTAGGGGTATAGGGCCTTAGGGTTTACGGGTTTCGGGGTTCAGGGTTTAGGGGTTTAGGGGTTTAGAGCTTTCATGTAGACCCTGAACCTGGCCTTGAGTGGCCTCCCCAGGAGCGATCCCTGACGACAAACCTGCATGCCGCCAACAACTACAAGGAGCCCATGGGGTGGGGATGGTGATGGTACTGTTGATGATATAAATCCTGCATTACCTTGAGGACCCTCAACTATGGGAATTATGGTATAAGGACCCTTAGCTATGGGAATTATGGTTTATTCCTTATTATGGGTAATGCAGGATTTATATCATCGACCGTATGTGAGGGTACGTAAAAGGGGTCATGAGACTTATGAACTCGGGTTCCTTAAAGGGAACCTTACAGGGCTGCTAGAAGGTTCTGTAGGGGTTTTTACGGGTCTTTGAAGGATCATGGGACTTAGGAACTGGGGTTATAACTATGGTAACTCTTTATCTTTAGAATAAGTCAGAGAATAAAAGCTGTATATTTAGAACATACTCAGAGAAAAGCTGAACAACATCTAGATCTCGAAGGGTCCACGTACCCACCTAGTATATACTTGGGCCCTAAAGTACCTATGTTGGGACGGCTTACGGCCTGAGTATATATTATATGGGCACACGGACGCTCAGGGCATGGTTGTACCATTTTTCGCATGGTTTCGTTGGTGATTGCCGTTTGGCGTACCTTTTTCAGACGGTCCCCAAAATTGCGCCGGGCCCTACATAAGGATAGCTATCAGCTATCAGAATACCCTAAACCCTAAACCCTAAACCGTGTAAACCCCTGAGACCCAAACTGTCAAGCCAAACCTGAGGATCCAAACTGCCCAGAGACTCCAAAACCCTTTAATTGAGGAATATACCTTAAACCTAATTTGGGTCCCTATTATAACTTAAGGTATATTCCTTAATTAAGGGGTTTTGGAGTCTCTGGGTGTTCAAGCAATCCCCACACCCGAAACCTAAAATCCTACAGCTGTAAGCACTGCTCTGAGTGGCGCAGGCCAGCCATCTGCAGGCAAACATGGACACGTTGAAAAATGCAAAGCTGCTGGGATGGAAAATATGGGAACCTAAACAGCTATTCGACGACCCCTTCCAGGCCGAGCTTGCTGGTAAGGTTCCCTTTAAAGGGAACCATAAGGGGTTCTACAAAGGACCCATCCCTTAAAGGGAACCATAAGGCTTTCTATACAGGACCCATCCCTTAGAGGGGACCATAAGAGTTCTATAAAGGAAGCTTCCTGTCCGGTTGTGGGGGTCTTGAAGTTTGAGGGCTTCTGGGGGTGGAGGGGCTTCGGTTTGATTCTTGAGGCTTTTTCGGGCTATTGGGGATTCAAGTGTGTTTGTTTGCTGTTTTTTTTTTGGGCGGGGGGCAGCTCTCTGAACCTTTCAGCCCTGGGTCTGTGGCATTATTTGGTTTTGAGATTTATCTGTTCATCTGGCAGCTCAGGTCTAAGAAACCCTTCACATTCCTGTGCAGACTACGAGTTCGGTGTTGGGATTGGGAAGTTTCAGGATTTGATTTAGACTCTTTCTTGGTGAGCCTGAACATCTGGATCCCTAGTATGGTAAGGTTTGCCAATAAACAGAAGCTGTATACAGGGAGATCCAGAGCAGCAATCTGCCATCAACATCGTTTGGCATGACACGCAAGGACCTCGCTCCTGAAACTTCGGACATTTCAGGTCCCATGTAGTTATTCAGTTTCAAGAAAGGTAGTGGCTCTTACTTACTGTAGGAGAACCTCTCCATATTAGGGGAGGCGGGTTTGTGAATCAGAGATCTGAGTGGGACAGTCCGCTTTTCGCCTTCAGACCAGGCGCACTGCGGCTCGAACTGGGTTCTGCACATCTCCTAACCTGACAAAATCTAAATCCGAAACCGGCGAGTTTTCAGGTGCTGAGCCTGAGGCATCGGGGTCAGACCGACAGGATCCATGGACTTAGTACATGGGACCATAAGTAAAATAGGGGCCTAAATCGTTACCTGCCTTCTCTTGGGAGTTCCTTATTATGATTATACTATATGTGCCCCAAAACCCTATCCAAGATTTTTCTCAATTAGGGCTCTTCATTTCAAAAATACTATACCTCGACACCCCATGAAGGCACCTCTATGTGGGATTCTACATTGGGTTTAGAAGGGTGTCTAAGGGTGGGGGCGGGGGTAGAATGAAGGGTTTGTAGGTGTTTATATGGGTGTCTATAAGAGTCTCGAGGTTCAGGGTTCATCCAAAAGGATTATTATGGAGTGTCTAAGTCACGGCCTAAACGTGAAACCGCCAAGGATCGTGTACAGCGCTGGGTTCTTCATCACTGTCTCGCCTGAGTCTATCGAGTGCCTTGCCGCAAGCCCCGGGCCGAACCGCAGAGAAGCAGTTCACGCCAGCATTCGCGATTGTTCGTAAGAGCAACCGTTGTCGTCGTCCTCCTACGACTAGTAGTAGTAGTAGTAGTAGTAGCAGCAGGAGTAGGAGTAGGAGTAGGAGGAGGAGGAGTCGTAGGTGCTGGTGGTCGTGGTGGTGGTACTCGTATCAGGATGTTCAAGAGTAAGAGGAGTCCAGGAGGAGCAGCACAGAGTTCAAACAAACATATACACGTATGTAGATACTATATTATATATATATATGTTGTACACATTTAGTATATGTGTATATATATACATTATATGTATTATATATGCATATTATATATATATATGCCCTAACTCTAGACAGATGGAAACAGGCGTTGAGCAAAAATATCACCTTAATTTCCTAAGCTCTAAACCCTTAACCCTGAACCTGCTTCAATAAGCCGCCGGGCAAGGATCGCATCCCAGGAGACACTGAAGACCGGAGCTGCGTCTAGGTGGCAGTTTGGGAGCTTAGTTTTTGGAGTTTAGGGCTTGGGCTTGAAGATGTTGGACTCTTTGCTTTGTGATAGATAGAATGGGGTTTAAGGTTTAAGGGTTTAGGGCATGGATTGAGAATAACTGGATTTAACGGGCAAGGATGGTTCAGGGATTTGGGGCAGTTGGGGTTGAGGTTGTAGACGATTGGTGGGTTTAGGGGTTACAGTAGGGTTTGGAGGGTAGGGCTCTGGGGCTGTCGGCCCACAACATGGCGTTGGGGCTGTCGGAACCATTGTTATCTTCGCTGCGGTTGAGAGCTTAAGGGGTTAGGGTTTAGGGTTTATTCATACATAATTCCACTTGGGTTTTTTGTCCTTGACTACCCAGGTGTACTGCTTGAACCTGTCGGCGCCCTTCATCGTGCAGGCGACGGAGGGTTCAGCAACGTTTTGGGATGTTTCTGGTTTACCCTTGGCATACAGAGGGGTCCATACTCAAAAGAACCCTGCGACTTATCAACTCATAGACCCAATTAAGGTACTTCTAGCCTTACCTCCTAAGTCCTTCAACTAAGACTATTTCCCCAGGATCGTCTCATCGCCCTCCTTGCGTGCAGGTGCCTCCCTTCAGGGCTGTGCTGGAGAAGACTCTGCCTTGCTGCCCCCTGGCTTCGAGAATCTTCCCCGGTTTCGCTTCCTTGTTTAGGGCCCTTTCAGGGTTCCTTCACAGGCTCTGGAAGGATCCCTTATGGGGTTTCTAGAAGGCTTCCTTCAAGTTGTCCTAAGGGGGTCCTTGAGGGGTCTAGGACTATTTTGGGCTCGGCGGACGTGCAATGCAGGATCGAGACTCCCGAATCCTAACCAAGAGGGTCCCTACGCACTACAATTCATGTAACTCGGTCCCCCAAAACCATGACTAGAATGGTTTTTTCGGGTCTAAGTCTATAGTGGTAGTATCGTTGGACTGCTTGGGTGAACAATCCCTAACCTGCGCTGAGGGTTCTGCAAGGCCTAGGTTTCGCAGGGTTATGAGTAAAGGTGTTCTCGGCTGTCGGTAACCCAAAACCCCCCCCAACCCTTATAACCTGACACCCAGAACGCCCCGAAACCCTACACCCCAAAAGCCCTAAACTCCTAAACCCTAAACCTTAAAACGCCCCTAGACCCTAAAACCTAAACCCTAAAAGCCTACGTCCTAAACCCAAAACGTTCGATCCTAAGCCCTAAACCATCCCAAACCCTAAACTACCATTCAGGCGATTATCTCTTCGGCAACGAGACGGAGGCTCGAGCCTATGCCGAGGCAGTTGGCTGGGACACCGAGGCAAGCGGGGAAATGGCCGGTTCAGGGGGTTCGGGCTTTAGGGTTTTGGGGTTTTGGGGTTTAGGGTTTAGGGTTTTGGGGTTTAGGGTTCGGCTTAGGGTTTAGGGTTTAGGGTTTTGGGGTTGTGGGGTTTTGGGGTTTGGGGTTTAGGTTTTGGAGTTCCTTGAAAGAGATTTAGAACTATAAGTCTATTATATAAGGTCCTGAAAGGGTTTAGGCTTTCGGGCCTTACGGTGGTAGGAGGCTTTGGGTTGCGTAGTTGAGTGTTTAGTGTTTTGGGTTTCGGTTTGGGGTTTAGTTTAGGGTTCAAGCTCTTGGGCAACGTAGTCACTTAGTCTCAGGCTCTCATACTTCAGTGTCCTGCGACCCTAATCGGCGGGGATTGAACAAGGGAGTTCCGGGTTTAGGGTTTCGCAGTCTGCAAAAGTGGTCCGAATCGCCTCGAGCTTTGGGATTGAAGCACGTACTCTAGAAGCCCCCACCGAGCAATCTCTCTCCCTGAGGGCTCCTTGTCAGAACATAGTAGAAGTATACTAGACTAGACCCCCCCAACCCCAACCCCCCAAACCTTCTTCTGCTTACATCGAATTCCTCGGGTTTGTGTTTGAGAGCCTGAATTCGTACAGACTGAACTTCGCACCTGATGTTCTCTGAAGTGCTTCATTTAGGCGCCTTGGGTGTAGGGCTTAGGGTTCAGGGTTCCTTGAAAAAGGGGTTAGGGTTCCTTCAGGGCCTCCTTTGAGGGTTTCTCTAAGGGATCATTCAAGGGGTCGTTTCAGGGCTTGCGTTTAAGGGTTTGATAATAAGGCTTTAGGGCTTAATTAGCATAGGAGCTCTGAATAACTAGGCATGGATTATTTAGGGTTCCTAAATATACTTATTGCAGCCCTGAAACCAAACTGCCCCCTACCCAACACTAGACCGCACCGCAACTTGCGAACAATATACCAGCTACATAAGCATGCATGACAATGACGGGGTTATTCCTAGGACACTAAACCCTAAAGCCTTCACGACGAGCCCTGAGCGAGTTGCAAACCATGGCGCGCAGGATGTTGAGTTCATCGCGACGCGCCTGTCGCTGGTGCCCATGGCAGGTGGATCAGGGTTTAGGGTTTAGGGTTTAAGTTTGGGGGTTTAGGGTTTAGGGTTTAGGGTTTAAGTTTTGGGGTTTAGGGTTTAGGGTTGTTTAGATCCTCATCGGACTCTTTCCGGGGTCTTATGGCAAAGACTCCTACGATGGTTTCTGCAACCCTCAGCCTGCCAACCTTCAGCCCTGAAGCCTAAGCGCGAAACCCCCAATGCCCTACACCCTAAACTCTACACCCTAAACCCTACAGCCTAAACCCCTAAACCCCTAAACCCCTAAACCCTAAACCCAATCTGTCCTAAAACTTAAACATCCTGGCCTACTGGCCCTGCAGGCAGCAAGCCATACAGGAAGGTCGTCATCACTCAGGGAGCCGACCCGACCATTGTGGCCATCCGTGGACAGGCCCTCCTTTGTGAGTTCAGGATTGGGCCCCAACAAGACATCAGCCACAGCATTTTTACAGGGATATCCTGACATGTTCAGGCTCTATTATAAAGGGAGTTCAAGGAGAGATCGCCAATATAGACTATAGACGCAGCAATTGTTCGTAATACTAAACCCTAAACCCTAAACCCTGAACCCTAAACCCTAAACTCCAAAGCTCTGATACTCCTAATTTTTGCCCACGGCCTTTTTTTCGGGTTCGACAGGACCTGGGGCCCCAAACCCGATCCCCGAGCCAGAGACTCCCAAAGTCCCGGTAACTATTGGGGTTTAGGGTTTAGGGTGTAGGGTATGGTTTAGGGTTTTAGTATTGGGGTTTAGGGTTTAGGGTGTAGGGTATGGTTTAGGGTTTTAGTATTGGGGTTTAGGGTTTAGGGTTTAAGTATTAGGGCTTTATGGGGGCTGTCTAAGGGTTTTCTGGGCTCCTGTATCAAGGAATTTGCTTTACATTAGATGCAGCATCCTCCTTTGAACTACGAGTGAATTGCTTGACTAAGGATTTTGCAATCTCTGCAGATCCCCGCTCGGTTTCTGGCCTTATGCAATAGCGAACTTCAGTTCTTCCTGCTGCATGGAATGCAGCAGCAACACTGTGGACGTAGCAGTAACCACAATGG
Source organism: Symbiodinium necroappetens (assembly GCA_905231915.1). NCBI lineage: Eukaryota > Dinophyceae > Suessiales > Symbiodiniaceae > Symbiodinium > Symbiodinium necroappetens. Next base: position 1,170 of record CAJNJA010016481.1, on the reverse strand, counting down.
TATTCGTAAGCAAGAAACAAACACAAGTTCAACATGATAGTGATCAAAGTGCTCGAATTTAAGTATAGCCACCATACCGTTGAAGATGAAGCCAACAACAACATAAACAATAGCTCATCACCGTGAAACCTGCTACTAGACATCCTTCTCATTGCCCGTACAGTCCGCCTTACAGACTGTGCATGGCCCCTGTATCACCCTCATAAAGCCCTAGTTTTCTGGTAACCCGGATCCTAGCGTGGGGCTGTAAACCCTAAACCCTGGACCTCTTTGCCCCAACGGCCCCTAAACCCTAAGTAGAGGTGACCAAGTACCCTGTGATCGCGCTGCCCAAGGACTGCAGTGGCATGCGAGGTCTATCGAGAGGGTTCAAGTAGGATTCGGGAAAGGTCCAGCGTTTCGTATAACTAGAAGGGTTTTCTAGGGTTTAGGATGGTTTGGGGTTTAGGGTGCAGGGATTAGGGTCTTTTAAACGGGTTCCGTATGATTAGAAGGGTTCTATAAATACGAGATCTACAGCCTAGATTAGAGGGTCCATGTACTTACCGAACTAGTGGGTCTTAAGGTCCCTACTGGGAGGATCCTGGGACTTAGTAAGTAAGGTTATAAGTCCCTTAATTGGGGCTATAAGTAATTATANNATCGAGAGGGTTCAAGTAGGATTCGGAAAGGGTCTAGGTTTTCGGGTCCATGCAGGGTTTAGGGATTTTAAACCGGTTCCTACACAGTCTGCAGCACAGATTAGAGGGCCCATGTAATTACTGAACTAGTTGGTCTTCAGGTTCCGAGTACCATGCTCTCACTGGCATGCGGTACCTGGAACCCTACTATCTGAGTACGTGGACTTAGTGTATGTCTTCCGTGAGTCCTACATCATCCACTTTAGGCCAGCCTGGGA
>CAJNJA010016479.1:482-11335 GCA_905231915.1 Symbiodinium necroappetens | reverse complement strand
CCCTCAACCCTAAACCCTAAAATAGTTAGAAAGCATACAAGTTTTTGTAATTGTAACAGTATAGTCTGGTCTGAAGTTTTGTTCAAACTGCCCCAAGCAACATTATCTTGATCAAGCCGCCACTTCCCGCCCTTGAAAAAAGGCTTAGGTCCCTGGCCTGTGTAGGTGCTGGATTATCTTCACATCGGCTGCAACAAAGTCCCACAAGCCCTGATCAATGCCGTTCCTTGAACAATAGATACCCCTAAACCCCTAAACCCCCAAAGTAGCCTTTGATAGCACCTACCAATTATCTGATGGCCTTGAGGTTCTACCTCAAAGGTCTGAGATGCGGCGAAGTCGTGAGTGCTTACCTCAACCCTCCAAAGTAACTAAGATAATGGCCCAAAGCCCATGAAAAGGCTAATATTCTACGTAGTTCTGGGGTCCTGGTAGGGATTTAGAGGCTTGGGCTCAGAGTGTAGGATCTGGGGATTTGGTAGCTTACGATTGAGGGCTTAGGGCGTAGGGGGCTCAGCAGTCAGCCTTGTCTGCCTTTCTGTCGTTCTAGGGCTGACTTCATCTATTAACACTGAGACACAGCAGGCAGTTCAGGTAGAGCTTACTCCCGATTCAGTTCAGGGTTTTGAGTTTAAGTAGTCTACAAGTTGGGGGCTTGTAATGTTTAGGTTTGACTTTTTCTTCGGCATGTACCTTTAACATTTAAATCCTAAGCCCTAAACCATAGCTTGGGTGACCATTTTGCCACTCTTCCGTTCTTGCTGTCTCCGCTTCGGTTGCATTTTGGCCTGCTCAACACTTGCCAGGAATTACGACCAAAGGGCCGTGCTACGAGCTTCAGCACTCCGTCTGGGCAGCATGGCTTGGCTTTGTCGAGGGGGTTGTGTTTCCTCAGTATTCTTGGTTTATATGCCAGCACCCATAAACCCTAACCGTAATATTTTTCCTTTCAAGACCACTACGCTTGAGTTGGAAAGCTTTCGTACCTCGGCAGAGATCCAAAAACAGCGTTGCTGCAAGAGCTCTGCTTTCAGCTATGAAAACAGCGGATACGCGCCCTTGACGAACACGTGGGCTTCATGCACAGTTTAGGGCACCCCAACCCCGACGACGCGAATCCTCGCATTCCAATCCAGGCGTAAAGTTAAAGCGCGACGCTGCCCCTAAACCCTAAACCCCGGAATTCCTAAACCCTAAACCTCAAGCCCCTAAACCCTAAACCCCGGAATTCCTAAACCCTAAACCTCAAGCTCCTAAACCCTAAACCCCGGAATTCCAAAGCCCTAAACCCCAAGCCCCCTAAACCCTGAAGCCCATGCTCCACAGGATGCCTGTCTCTTCATCGGCCTACCAACCTTGAGCAAATGGGACTCCGTGCTGGCTGGATTTCTGCTGCTGTTGCAACTTGTCATGGCCCCCAATCCCCCAACTCATAGACTCTTAACTACCGCAACAACCATATACCATATTAAAATACTCCGTATATGAATACCATAAACCATATTATAAAGATATCCCCTATGAATTACAGTAGGTCTCTTAGTCCAGGCGCTTCAAGGGGGCTTCAATTATCTGGGTTACTTGCTCCCGAAGGCTATAGATCTCAAAAGTGACTGCTTGGAGGGTCGGGGGACTTGTATAGTAAGTAGGTAATAAGTAGAGCTATAAGTACCCGAAAAGGGGTTATGTTACTTATAAATCTATACAATATGATTAACTACTTAGTAAGGCCCCCCCCCACCCTCCAAGTAGGCTACGGGGTTGCATGTCAATTGTGTAGGTTTCTAACAACAGGCTCTATCAAAGCAGTACCGTACCAGTTGTGCAACTGTAAGCCCCAAACCATAGGCGTTGGCTTGAGTTTAGGGCCCTGAAGAAGTAGAACTGGGCCTCATGATACCTGAACGTTGAACCTCGTTACTCACTCAGCTTAAAGATGAACTGGACTTCAGTTGTGCGTCTTGGAGAATTGGAGTTATGGCAGAATGTTCGAGGGTTCTGAGTTTGCGGGTGTTGAGGTCTAGCTATTTATTTTCCTGTAAAGTGTCCCAAGTTTCAGGTAAGCCAAAGTAGGTGCAGCACACGTAGATATGCTAAGTTTCAAGCGGTCGCGGCCACTGTTTGGCACAGGTAAACTTGCGAGAAGGAGCCCGGCAAACTGTTGCAGTAGTGCCTTCTCCCGGTATTGTCGACATGCTCGGTTTTGGAATTTGGCATGATGATGAAAATTGATGTTACATTCACTCGAACTTCTCTCAGGCGCGTGTGAGTAGCTCCAAAGAATGTAGAAGCTTGCTGAACAGCTAGCATTCTTCTTCCTTCCCCCATCACCTTCTTCTAGCTATGAATTAGGTAAGGACCCTACCGTAGACTTGCTTCAAGAGCCGAGGAACATCTTTACTCAGATCGGCTTCGTCGTCGCCTGCTTGCAGACAAGCAGTTGAGCTAGGGTGTATAGGGTTCAGGGCTTCTAGAGATTAGAGTTCAGGCTCTAGGTGCTGTTTGAAGATTTTAGGGGCCTGTAGGATGGCTGTTGCGTGACAGAGAGTCGACATGTCCCTCGACCGGACATTCCAAGTTCCCAGCCCTCATTCCTGTGTTCACAAAGCGAAGCCCTGCAACCCAGAAACGCGCCAAGCCAAAATCCGTGCCGGCATACTGAGGTGGTCGTACGCAGCCATATGCTGGAGGACCGCTCTCCTTCATGCTTGGGGCACTCTGCTGTTCACTTAAGTAAGAATGTATATAATATAACCCAACGGGATTAACCAGCAGAAGTCGTGTTCCTAATTGATGTCGAAGGGGGTTGTAGTATTATAGGGTTTGGCTCGAAGACTGGGGCGGGGCCGCATTCATCCCAGGGTTCGCTTGATGTTGCGTTTGCTTTATGCAGATACGTGCTCATCTTGTTGCAGTTCGGCTTGTTCTTCAGAAGTGTCTGCTATCCTTGAGTTTTGAAACTACCCACGGAAGAATCGAAAGAGTCGTGAGCTCAAGGATTCTCAAGCCGCAACGCTGTTAAGCTTTCGTGGCCGTTTCTCTTCCATGGATGCCTGATCTTTCCTCCAGGGTCGGCACTTGGGCGAGCAGGACCTGTCAGTATTTGATGCCGGAAGCGACGAAGCTACCATGTTACCCGCTGTCACTTGACATGTACTACATACTCTCTCTCTCTCTCTCTCTCACTCACTCACTCACTCACTCACTCACTCACTCACTCACTCACTCTCTCTCTCTCTCTCTCTCCGTATACATATTCACATGTTTGTACGTGTACATAAATATGTATATGAGTGACGGGCTGCAATTGTTGCTTACGGTTCCATTGTACGGATGTTAGCTTCCGAGTCTGACATTCCTTCATAGCACTATGGAGTCGGTACATTAAGGGTACAAAGCTTCGACTTTTACTCCACTGTTTTTTTTCGCTCTCCTCTCGGCGAGTCGCGATCCCCGCTGAGTGGGGAAAAGATATGATTTTAAATGGCGAAAAAGATTGACCCTAAAACCCTTAACGGCGGACCCTGATCCCTAAACCTAGCCAAGTCCTACAAAGCTCCGAATTGGGAGTCTCAGCAAATCAGGGACCCCAATGTCGAACTCCCAGAGAATCATAAGGACCCAATAAGCAAAAGCCAGGCCCAGTTCCTGAAGCCACACAGCGTAAAGATATTCTACTCGGAGAGCCTTATGGTACATATAGTATCCTTATAGCATCCATGCTTGTGCAGTCCCCTTTCTACACCCCCGGTCTCCCAAGTGTCAGGATATTCTACAGCCAGATCAGCTCACGAACCTCCTTCGATTCAGGCCCGGGCAGAGCAGAGTTTAGGGATTAGGGAGTTTAGGGGTTAGGGGTCGGGGTTTAGGGTCTAGGAAAGGGTCGCAAAGACCCGTATCCCCTGACATGGTGCTTTATGGTGTTGTTGTTTACAAGGTTCCTGAAACCTCTTCCCAGGATGTTGATACGGTCTTCGGGTTCATATTCTTAAGGCCCCTAAGGTACACCTTTGTAGTAAGTAGCTGTCAAAGGTACCTTTAAAGTAGCCTTATTCCATCTGTCAAGCCCCTATACCGTCCTCCACGGCGCGCTGGGGGTTCCTTGACAGGGTTTCTTCAGCTCCTTTTGGTGTTTGGGAGCCTACCAGCACCCCCCCCCAACTACCCTCTGTTCAAAACCCTACATACCCACTATCAAGGACCATAAGGGTTCTATTCAAGGGCACTTGGGGGGTGCTGGTATGGCTTAAGGCTTCAAGTTTGTAAACCCGACATCCCTACAGAACTCTAGAGCCTCCAGCAAGGAATCGGAATCCTGAGACTCCAATCGGAAAGGGAGGGGGGCGGAGGGTTTAGGGTTTAGCGTTTAGCGTTTAGTAGGGTTTAGGGTTTGGGGGGGAGAAATGCGATGCCAAACTGACAGTCCTCCAGATTGGTGCATGGATAGACCTTTTAGGGGTTCCTTCAAGGGATCCTTCAAGGGATCTGTACGGGATTGCGGTTGGTTCAGGTTTCGGACGAATGTTGCACGACTGACAATCTAGAACTAGTGACTGGGGGCCCGCACATGTGAGCTCTCACTGGCTTGCAACTGAACTGCAGCTATACTATACAGCTATATACAGCTATACTATAATGTGTCTTTCTCTGGGTATACGTACTACAGGTGCTCCCCAAACCCTAATCCCTTAACAAGTTCCAGAAATGTTGCAGGACGAACGTGGCCCACGATGTGAAATATGCTGACCTCGTCGGAGGCCCTGCCATGCTAGGGGATTGACGGTTTACCGTCAAGATTTATTTTTCGTAATTAAGGTGGGTAATGACATCATGATGATAAAAAAGAACCTGATACTGAAATGCAGGCTCCGGTATTAGCCTAAATGAGACTCCTGCACGCCGCCTAGGAGTCAGGCAACAAGAGTTATCACTGCACACAAACTCGTCCCAGATGCTTACAAGCAGTCTTACATCTTGCAGAGCTATGAACCCTCATGAAGCAAGCAGCCCCTAAACCCTATGAAACACGCTAGAAAGCCCAACCACAACCTTGACTACGACTAAACCCTAAACCCACTTGTACGTGTGGCTGCACCCTATCGCTCTTCAGCCGACTTTGGCAGGTCGCTCAATGGCCAGGCAAGTATGCAGCCAGGCAGTCCATGTCCTGGCCTACTACAGGGCCTGAATAGTTTAGAACCGTGTTTGAGGCATAGGGTTTAGGAGTTTAGGGTCTAGTAGAATTCTATACATGTACAAAGGGGCCTTGAGGAATCCGGCCTGATATAGGTTAGGGGCCTGCATAATTTCGAACAGGGTTTTTCATTTTGGGGTACAGTCTAGTTTACTTGTAACAAACGAACCCTCAGGAGCCACATTTTAGCTTCTAAGGCTCCTGCTACCCCAAAGAACCTAAGAAACTTATATATGGGTAAATATGTGTTTCATGACGAGGGAGAGGCTTAATGGCACTTCCATGGCATAATACTGCAAGCAATGTTCTAGGGTCTATGCGGCTCAACTCCGGCGACGCTTCCTCAAGATAGTCCGCCGGAAGCACAATTTAGTGCAGACTTTGTGCAGACTCAGCTTCCGTGGCTAATGCAAGTCGCTAAATAGTGAATCATATGCTTTCCTTTAATTGTGATTTAGAAAAATCCATTGAGTTCACTAACAAGAATCTCTATGCAGTCCGTTAGACCGTAGGACCGGCTCCTAAACACGAGCCGGCTTGCAGGCCGAGTCTTCATGTTGGTTTAGGGTTTGGGTCAATCTTCCTCACGGTACTGATGCGAAAGTCCCATATCAAGGGCCTGTAACACTGTACGTGCACTAGCCACTAGCCCCTGTGGTATTTACCCCTCAGGCTCAAAACGCCGCCAAAAGTCTAATCCTACAACGTACGGTCGTTAAGTCGTTGGGCTCAACTACGTACACATACGAGTCGTGAAATGCCGAGCCCTCAATACCCGAACCCCGAATCCCTGAACAGCTTGAAAGATTAAACGAGATGTCCCTCAACTCTAAACCCCCAAAGCCCATGAAGGGTCGACCCAAAGCCCGAAAATTTGCAGCTGGTGTGTACCGCCCCTGAACTGTATCTGCCGGGACTACAATGACTACAACATCACCCCCCCTCCCGAAACCCAATTCCAATCATTCCTAAACCCTAAACCCCAAACCCTAAACCCTGAATCCTAAGCCCTATAAACCCAATTCCGAGCCGAGCCTGATGCTGCTGGCAGGATGAATCCCTTCAGTGGGCGAATGCGCAAACAGGAGCACCTCGACAAGTCCCAGAGACAGTCCTTCCTGGATCCCAAAACCGATTGCCTCACAAGAAATTAGGGACCCAAAAAAGGAAGGTTATTCAGGGTTCAGGTCGGTTGCCACGCTCACGAATGTCACACCTCGGGAGACAACTACGTGAATTTTCATGATGTAAGCACGAATGACCGTAGAGTTGCCCTGAACCCTAGACCCTAAGGCCTAAAGTAAGGAAGTGCTGAAGTCGTCTTGGCGTTGACTTTAGTCCTCAGCATAGGAACATGTACGTTGTTCTAGGTGCTCGCCGTCGAAGAATGTTCCACATAGCTTTCGTTCCTAAACACTGGGTTACTTGCTTTTTCTTGGTTAGTGAACTTCTATTCATTCAAGCAGTTTCCTAGACGTCTGCACCAAAACAACTAACTTGTGATCCTCACGTCTTGCTGCTAGAGGGCTGTCGCTAGGACTGGGGCATTCAGCGGGACGAAGATACCGGTGATTATGAGTATTGTGCCGGTAGTGGTCATGCTCTTTTTTCGGGAACAAGAGGGCAGCAGGAGGACACGCGGAGGGTCTGAGAACCCAGTGGTAGCCATAAGTTGTGCATCCCTTCACAGTTCAAGGATGGGTCCCTTGTACTTCCGCTTACGTCATTGGGTTTAGGGTTTAGGGTTTAGGGTCTCAAGCATCTCAGCATCCCTACCTGAGACTGTCAACGAATAAACCAGACCCAGACATGCATGCCAATCATAGCTTGAACCCCACTGAGCATGCCCACTATGTTGTGCACCGAGGTGATTTCAGATCTGAACGACTACATCTCTGTCGGGCCTGTGCCACCTGCATGACACAGAGGGCAGTGCTCATAAAGACAGAACCGCCCCATATAATCAGCCTCACCACGACCACGCCAATAGTGCCGAAAAGTATCATCATCCACAATCAACAGCATCAGCAGCATCGTCACAATCATCATCATCAACATCAACATCATCATCATCATCATCAACGTCATCATCATCATCATCCATCATGTCCTCATCGTTAGCATCATGACCATCACCATCATAATCATCATCAGCAGCGTCGTCATCTTCGCAGTTTGCGTAATTGTCGCAAGCTTCAACAAGCACAGCGTCATCAGCATCATGTGATTTCGCCTCCTGAGCGAAGCCAAGATGCTGCACCACGGCATATGCGAGAGTTTCATGCAAAAGTTGAATCTGTTCCTACTGCTGCCGCTGCTGATGCAAGCTGCCATGATGCTGGTAGTCGCCTTTAGTGGGCTTGCTTTGATTGTGTCAGTTTTTTTTTGTCTACTGCTCGCTGTTTCACAAGGCACTTATCGGGCTTTGGGTGTGATGCACTCAGGTTTGCTGCTGCCACAACTGTTTCATGCATCGCTGCCATTGCTGCTATGTCTATGTAGTATATAGATGTACGTATGAATGGCATCACGAGGCCGACAAAAGGTTTCTTGTTGCATTGTAAGTCCAAAGTCGCTCTTGGATAGCTCATAGTGTGCGAGTGGTCTGGGTGTGCCCAACTACTGCGATTGCACGGAGCAAACGTGGTTCTGAGAACAACGAGTTTGCACGTCGCTGACAAGAGGCCTTTAAACACAGCCCTTAAGGTTCATGCGCCCAGAATAACTTAGTCTGTGGCCTTAAACTTAAAGACTTAAAGCATTCTCTATTATCGTACTTTAGGGCCAAGGTATATACTATTTGGGTACATGGACCCTCATACCCTAAATCCGAAGAACCCTTCTGGAACCCTTCAAAGGAAGGCTTAAAGAAACTAGGACCCTTTGGGACAGAAGCCCGGCCCCAACCTGAGACCTAAGCCTATACCCTAAGGGTCCATGTACCCAAATAGAGATACTTGAACCTTAAAGTAGTCCCTATATGGGTACTTTCGGGTCAAAGTATACTCATATGGACACATGGACCCTTAGGGATAGGGAGCTACGCTTTCGTCCTGGTCCCAACTCCCTGGCTGAAGTCAGGCACCTTCACTCCTGGACCTAGGACTTTGGGTTTAGAATTTAGGGTTTAGGCTTTAGGGTCTAGAATTTAGGGTTTAGGGTTTAGGGTTAGGGTTTGGGTTTTCAAAGTCATGGCCTCCATGCATCTCCCTGCTAAGATTGGCGCTGCTGGCTATCGGCTGCTGGCTGTCCACGACCCTTCGGGACATGCGGTTTTGGGATGGGGTGCTCACTGGGAAGTCCCAAGCTAGGCCGCCGCGGTGACTCGACTCTACATTGTGGCCTGTTCTTTCAGCTGGATACCTTTCTTCTGAAACTTGTCATAGCTACCGCTTCTGGTCATGCAGCTCCCGCACATCCAAGGGATAGGTCCATTCAAGTTGCGCCCCATGTAAATAATGTACATGCGGCTTCCTTCATGGCTTCTATCGAGGTCTCGAGAGACTGCTATGAGAGCGACAGGTTCTTGCGGGGAAACCAGGAAAGATCGTAGTTTAGACAGCTATGTTTTGCCAGTGTATCTTTTGTGTGTATGTATATATATATATGTAGATATATGTATGTAATATACACGCACACCTATCTACATTACTTACATACTCGTGTGTAGTATGTAGACATACATACATACATACGTACATACATACATACATTCACGAACATCCATCTTGCTACATGCAGTATCTACACATGTGTGTATATCTTCCTCTCTCTCTCTCTCTCTCTCTCTCGCTCTTCTGCTCTCTCTGATTTTCTGTCTCTACCCAGACCGCGCCATTCTGTTTCCACTTTTCGTCCTCAAACCAAGCCCAGCACCTCGAGGCTCGTGATTCTTGTTCGGCCTCAAAGCAAGTACCTCATCGGCCGGAACTAGCATCTGCACAATGAGCGGCGTAGTTGGGATGTAGGATCCGTGTACAAACCTCGAGAAAAGATTGCCGCGAAAGAGCAGAGAACGGCATGTTCCTGCAGGGCTTGGATACTGAAGTGGCCCTCGATGCCTTTGCAGGAGTTATTCAACATCATGGGCTTCGTCAGCGCCATCCGCAGATACCCAATAGGCTGCCGCGAGCACAAAAGTCATCGGTCGAATCTTGAGCATTGGGTCTTGATGTCTTTGCACCGACAAAGTAGCGGAAGCAGCAGCAACTAGCCGTAGTAGTCGTCGTCGTCATCGTCGTCGCAGTCGTAGTCGTAGCTCACGGACTTGGCGATGGGAGACAGGAGACTCCGATGAGATGTCTGACTATGTCGTAGTAGTCTCGCCTTATAGTAATATAACCATGGTAGAACTACACGCCCCTATTTTAAGCACTGAGGCCCCTATGAGGTAAGCTGCAACTTATGAAGGCGGTACCACGTGGCATCTGCTCAGAACACTCCATATAAGTAGGGAGAATAGGGTTTCATTAGTCCTGTAGCGCGTGCAACCTGCTTGCCCTCAACTCTCACTCGTCCAGTAAATGTGCTACGGCACAATCTGATTTTACATCCCTCCGAGTGCTACTTCCTGATCCCTAAGGCTCGACATCTATCTTAGTTCTGCGCTAGGTCTTGAGTCTTAGAATTAGACAACGAAATACCTTCACGATACATCCCTAAACCCTAAACCACATCCCTAAAGCCTCAAATGAATTAGTTCTTAATGCAGGCGAGAGCACCTTGATGGCGGCCGGGGAGGAGGACGACAGCTCTGACGTACCTTGGGTCATAAGCAGTGTTTGTGCAGTTCGTGCGGTATAGGACCGGGGTGTAGTGCGTGGGTGGTTTAGTTTGTATTATAGGAGCTTTAATTATTGCCACTACTTTTTCGAGGGTTCCTTAGTAGAAATATAGTAGAATATACCCCCCAAAGGCTGTTCTAATTATTCAGGCCCCTACATTGGTGCGTGGTTGAGCTTGTAGTACAGGGTTTGCGGTTGCGAACTTCTTTTTTGTGGGGCAGTTCGGGTTCTAGATATCGAGACAATGCACGATTCAAGCTGCTACCGCCAGGACCCTCTTTGTACCCTTGGTCCCGAATTGAGGGCATTTAGGGTCTAATGGAGGGTAGATGGAAGGTCTAGGTGCTTGTGCTGCTCTCCCACGTGGCCATGTATGATATGGGTTTATAGGGTTATATGTGAGAAGTGGAGCATGTAAGGATTCTGCGCGCCTGTTGATACTGTATCCTCAAAATTCAACACGGGGCCTAACCGAACCGTACTTAAAGGAATGAGCCGTGAGCTGAACCGTAGACTGAGCCTACGCTTAAGAATGAGACTCAACCTAAGCCAAAGCCTCGACTCGAAGTTGAACCGACAGGGTTCTTATTCTTAGCAGTCCTGCTCTCAGTGTACATGTTTACGGCTGATGACAGTAACAATGGCTAACTATGGCAATGCTGCATTTGTTTAATTTTCGGAATGGGTCCGAGCGGCTGTACATTGCAGGCACTCAGAAGTGCCCGAGCAATTCTCGCAGCGAAAATTGTAAGAGCGCTTCAAACTAAATCTGTTATATTCACGTTTTGAATGAAAGCGAATCCAAAAGCCTTCAAAGCTGGGAGTTCCCCCGGATTTGAAGCGACGCCTTGTCGCAAACAGCTCCGAACCCCGCT
>CAJNJA010016478.1:0-11335 GCA_905231915.1 Symbiodinium necroappetens | reverse complement strand
GTGTGACGCTGCACAAACAAGCATGCAAGATGTTGTCACAGTGGTCGGTTATATGGGTTGGTAATACGTTTCCGCAAGGTGACGCGGGATTGCTACGACTTTTGGCGGCGCGCAACGACTCAGGGCCGGCACCCAGAAGAATCCAGCTTCTTCCCTGAATGCCTCTGTCCGAGATTGCAAAGTAGCCTGCAGCAATGCACAAACCGCGCATCCGAACTCCTAAGCTTCCAGTCCGCTGGCCATGCTGGCCCCACCTGGTTCTTGGCGACACTATTCGATGCAGTTGGCTGGCCTAGTGGTAAAACCTGTGGAGCTGCGTTGCAATCATCTAGCCACCTCTGTGCAACTCAGATGCCGCCTCTGTCACAGGCTGTCGCAAGAAACTCAATGCCTGGCAGGATCGCGCACACCAAGGCAGCAACGTCTTTGAGCTTGTAATTTCAGGGGAACCTCCGCAGCGGAGCTGAACCTGTCTTCGGGCGCGGGTTCGAGCCTCGTGTTGGCGCTGGCGCATGCAGCGCTTTCGGCCAATCTTGATAGGTGCATGCGATGCTGGTATTGAATGCCGAGGCTTAGGCAGTCCTTCCAGTAACTTCAAAAACCAGCGCTCCTGCACTGCAAAGGGAGGCACTCCGAAATCACGTCCTAGCAATCCAACAAGTCCTTTCAGAGCATATGGGGTTCAACAGATCAATGCAGAGGCGGCCGCATAGAAGCTGGAACACAGCCCAAGATCACGGCATTGAGAACTGTACCTAAACACTCCGAGACCTGTCCCCCACCCTCATGCACCTGTCTCTCCCACACTGTGCCAACGAAGGCTGGGCGAAATTTGACCTGCCGGCACTTAGCATGAAAATCCAGTTGAGACAAGACGGAGATTGCATGATCTGTGATTGTGCCTTGAGGCGTTCTTGCGGCAGTGTCCCAGGCCTTGTCTTCTCACGGGTCCACAGGGTCGCCTAAATCGCCCAACAACCCTGTAAATCACCAGAACGCATCGTGCTCCGAAGAACCAAGCTTCTGTTTCAGAGTCACAAAACCAAGCTGCTCCAAACCCGTCGCTGCGTACAGCAGAGTCGCACCAACACCTGCAGCGAGAGCTGTGGAAGGCGTGACGGCGACAATCCACCAAGATTCCAGGGACCGAGGAGATCCGAGGAGCAGGCTGTAGAGGTCGGACCTGATGCAAAAACTCTGTTGCCGGTATCAAGTTCATGGAGTCTAGGCAAGCACAGCACTAGCATAGCCCTCGAGTGACCATGGACAAGACTGAGAAGAGTGCTTCGGGGTGAAGACCCGACCAAAAGACTCTGGTGCCATGTATCCGAAGGTCCCTTCCGCAGTTCTGGCAGCATCGAGTTTCGGACACCTTTGGCTCAAGGGTCCCGTGCCAAATGAGCCAGTGTCCTGGTTCCTGACCCGAGAACAGCAGAGCCGAAGTCGACCAGGTACGTGCGCCAGCTGTCGAGCGTGGCTCTCTCCATGCTTGGTGCAAGGGCAGTTCCGTGCCTGGTGCGCGTATCATCCGTAGATACTGCCTGCACAGGCTAACCACGGTCTGATCGTGTCTAGCCGTTTGGAGCAGTCACCTACGCTCATTTTGCATCCGGCTTTCCCTTTTGCTCTTCGACGTACCCAGATGATGCACTGTCTCCAGCTGACATTGTCATCCAGATCAAGAAAGGGAAAGCTGCCAGCACCTTACACATTGCAGAGTGGAAACTGTTGCGAAAAGCGACTTCTCGAAACCGAACATTGCTGAACAACCCCTTCGCGTGGGTTCGAGTTTCAGAGCTGAGATGCATCGCATGCACCCTTCTCGAAGGCGTGCATGGCATCCTGCCGATGCTCGCGGAAACGCTACAAGTGAGCCTTTAGACTCTGGACTCCGGATAGTGCACGAGCATCCTTGTAAGCGCTAGCGGCTACTGTAGTGAGCTCCGAGCTCCAAGCTCAGACATGTCTTCTGCTATTTCGACATTTATCTGCATGTAAACCAAAAACAAGGGCTAATGCATGTATCAGACGGTACGGCACAGTCACTCGACACTGTCACAAACAGAGCATCGGCGGAATGCAAACGTCCCCCACCTCTGCGGGAGGCGCATCGGCATTTGTTCCATGTACAGTTGCAGGCTCTTCGAGAAAACAAGCAGCATCTGCACGAAGCTGTCAACACTTCCAGGACGAGACCCCAATATCTTATGACCGCTTCGCTCATGCTGCACTCTTGCATGCTCGGATGTTGACTGATGTGCACGAACACTTCTGAGCACTCTCGCCAATACAAGCGAGCTTTCTAAAGCTGAGGGGTTTGGAAATGACAAACTACAGCCACACACATCGCTTGCGCGCACGCACGGGCACATCACAGACAGAACCACCGGGCAAGGAGCACAGACCACAGAGATTCATGAAATGGCCAGGGCAACCGGAGGTTTCAGACTTCCGTGGAGTGCATTGATCTGATCCCCGCCCGGATGTGGGAGTGGACCTTTCGATTTGACCTTCAAGGCCATTGCTTCTGCCGTCTGCTGCCGGGTTGCACTGCTGAGTTGTGGAATTCACGTTGTGCTGATCTCTGTTGCACGTGGTGGTGTCTGTCGGCTCCAATATTCGGCAGCACACCGACTCTCCGAACTGGAAGCCTGGAAACCTGTCATCAGCTTACGCTTTGGAACCTGTGCATGCAAATGTGCCATCCCCGCCGTCCATGCCGGCCCACTTCACTACAGGGAGGCCAGACCTGCTTGACAAATACTCCTTCTCCCTGCCCAAAACCTCCATTTGGGGGACTTTGCACATGCCTGGAATCATGCGCGTGCTACTGATTATTGCTGGGTACTGCATCGGTTGAAGCATATCTTTACTGGTAAGATGCAAAGGGGAGTCCTTCGGAGTACAGACAATCGGATCCTCGTGCATGTTGAAGCCTGAGTTTTGGACTTCACCATTGCTGCACATGCAGATGCTATGCTGATCTTTCAGTAGGAGCCTCCGATCAGCTGACGCCGAGTTGCTAGTATTGATGAGGCTATGCACGCCGGTCTTTGCCTCCTCAAGCCAGGGGAAGCGTTTGACAACATGCCGAATGTTCTGTTGATGTGTTGTTTCTTTCTTCCCGAGCAGCGTAGTGCACCAACACGTGATACGCTAGTCCGTCACGTTCGTCCACCACTTGTGGCCTCACCTGCTGATGTGTGCGAGGCTGATGAGTTCCATTCCAAAATTCTGCTAAGAAAGCTGAGTTGCTGTGTTATCCACATGCACGACGGCAGGGCACATGTTCTTCAACTCCGGTGTGGCTTCATAACCTCGATCTCACTTGTGTGGCTGAACACCACGTTTAACATGAAGAGGCGCACGCGCGCACGTAGACCTCATCATACCTCAACATCTAAGAGCCACGCACATCGTCATGTGACGCCCGGCTTCCAAGTCCTGCTGCAAGCTCGACAGAAACGCTCCGATCAATCTGCTAAAGCAGAAAGTCACCTCGGACCGGTTTTTTCGAATGGCTCAGGCAATCCCTCAGGAACACAATGTCGCTCCACTCTCTCAATGTATGCCAGCAGCGAGGGTTCGCCGCAGCCTTAAAACCACAGTCTCGCAGTCCTCGACAGGAAAGTCCGAATACGCCTGCCCAGCAAAACTTCTCAACGTCATTGGGGCAAATGGCATGTAGTCCGTCCGCCCCAAGCGTGCATTCCTTGCGGAAGGCTGCGTCGTTTGCCAAGACGGATGACAGGCAGCTTGACATATTTGCCACCCAGTGTCAAGTCTGAGTTGATGGCGGGATCTGTTGCAGAAGCCAGCAAAGAGCGATGCCCAAGGGCTCTCGGGCCAAACTCCATAGCACCCACGTACAGACCCACGACCTCGCGACCGGAGCCGGGCCATGCCGAACTGCAGTATCTGCATCTCTGCAAGTGAAAGTTTGTTCTCAAGGCTGGCACTTTGCCCCTTGCCAGATAGGCCGCCACCTCCGCTGCAAAGCCTTCCAAATCACTTATCTCCGACCCGCCTGGGATGCGAGATGACAAACATCATCGGTTGATAGCACAATCAAGCAGGTGGCCAGTGGCACCCTTCGTGCACCTGCCCTGAAATGGCAATCAAGACACCGAAGTCGGACACAGGCCGCAGAACGCCGCCCAGCCTTGATTGCTAGGACGCTGGGGGACGCACCTCTGACCGGGTTCGAGCACTGAAACCCTCAACGTTTATTTTGCTGCGCTGCAGGATGGGCGCGATCCAGCCTTCGCGGCGAAGACCCGAAAATTGGCAGGGCTTCGACTCGCTATTTGTACTTCCACGGAAGAACTGACAAGACGAGTCCTTCATCGTTTCGGACATGACATGACATGCCACCAATGCCGAACAGTGCCAAACACCATATTGCAAAGGTCGGTGTCAAATTGCGGGCGGTGTGCAGAGTGCGAATGGCTGCCTTTCAGAGCTGTCCCGGGAAGCGAAGCCGGCAAGGCTAGACGGAGTCGCCAAGTATAGCGAGTCTAGTGTCCAATCTTGATGGCGGGACATGCAGGCATGTGCTCCGCAAACAAATCTACGCAACTTCGCAAGTCCTGAGGATGGCAACATGCTCCAGCTCACTTGAAGGCGGGCTCACAGGGCAGACAAAATAAGCAGTCCTCCTGAACTGGCCTTTCTTTCCTCCCCTCGCACCCTCTGCTCTCACTCACGCTTGACAATCATGAGCTGTCTTCAGCTTCCGTGCATATCACCCCACATGTGCTTTGAACTTGTTTTGCCGACCAATCTAGCGTGGCAGCCTCGAGACTACTAGGATCAGCCAAGTCTCTCGGTAGAGAAGTCGGGTCCCAGGAAAACACTGCCTTTCCTAAGAGCTTCCACCGAAAAGTCGTGTCTTGTGAAGCAAATGCTACCGCAAAGAGAACCAGGACAGCGGCTGCAGGATGCGGTCAAGAGTCGGGCAGGAAACCTGCCGGCCTGCATCGGAAGCTGCCAAAGCCGCAGCTCCAAAACAAAGCCCTGCATCGCCCATGTTGGGATACACGAAGACCTCTGCACACGCAACAGCAGAACATGTCATGAAATGGTTTTGTTGGCTGCATCCCCGCTAGTCCCTGCTCCCTTTGCCTGAGTCGCATCCTGGAAATGCTGCCGTAGCCGCAGGTTCAGCCGTACGTTGGCGAAGACACCACCAGCAACGCAGATGTACGGCTTGACGAAGTTGTTCAAGCGCAAGTAACCCAGCAGAAGATCCTCTGTGAACATTTGCAATCCCGCGGCGACATCCTTCGGGTGGTGCTGCTGCAGCTCCTGGTAGAGAGCGAAAGTCCGAAGGTCTCGTCTTTCATGGGCTGAGCCCTCCAAGCTGGCCAGAAACAGCATGAAATTCTTCGTCTCCTCTTTTTGCCAGAAGGCTCTGATCCTCCAGAGGCCTCCATCTTCTACCAGCCCCATGACCTTTTCGAAGATACGCGCTGTACGACTGCCGTCCCCATGAGCAGCTAAGCCTGCACACAAGGAAGCGTGATGACACCTTATGCCTTATGCTAGTGTGATGCGTCACACATGTGTACATAGAGACCCGCAGTAGCTGGCAAGTGCTCAGACTGGCATGGTGCATCTGATCGTGTAATTTGTCGGGATTGATCTGTGGCAGCGAAGTTAACCTGTGTAGCGGTTGTCATCCAGTACTACAAGTAACTTACAGTCAGTTCCTGTTGGGAGCGGAGTCTCTTCCACACTGCGCAAGTGTTCCTCCAATGATTTGACTTGGCACTCACTACCGCATCTGCTGTTGACCGTGTCACACATTTGCCACATGCAAAATTCCAGAAAGTTCGTTTCTGGACGATGTGAACATGTTGTTTAAACGACTGTCTCTGCATGCAGGAACGCAGTCAGACCTTTATCGAAGCGAAGCATCAAGGTTGCTGCGCCTGTCAGCTTGCCCTCGTGACGGAAAGCTTTGAAACCCAAGGAGGCAGTTACGAAGGCCCAGAGCATACCAAGGCTGTCAAACATGGAAGTCTCGTCAAGGACCGCTGGTTTCTCCAAAAACTTCACAATCTTGCCAGATGCATAGTCTCCACGCCCATCCAAAGTAACACAACAGCAATCACAACAATCGGCTGTCAGGCGTGCCGGCCAGGCAAAGAAAGCGGCGGCGGCATGACAGCTGTGGTGATCATACATCTGCAAGCGTGCTTCAGGGATTCCAAGGGCTTGCAAGCCTGATCGGAGCCGCGCTTCCACGTTCAAATCTACGTCCCGAAATTTCGTAGCCATCCAACGCATGTGCTTTTGAACCTCCACCGGCTCCGCTGCAAGCCGCTTTGTCAGGTCTTCTCCACCGAACAGCCAGCCATGCGCGACGATGCTGATATCATTTGGGGCAATGTTTTGCGACTGCAAGCAGTATTCGATCGACCGCCTCGGGAAACATCCGTCATGCTTGCGACGACTGAAACGCTCCTCGTTGGCAGCGCATATTAGCGCGCCATCACGAAGCAGACATGCTCCAGAATCATGTGGTCCTGAAGTGAGACCCAGGATCCAAGCCATCCCTTCACATGTCCCTTCAATAAGCTTTGTGATAATGGCTGCAACATGCCTGCGGGAACTGTGCAACAAGCACAGGCATCAGAGTACTGAACCGCCATGGCCTCCAGCAAGATGTTCTGGGGCTTGATGTCTCTGTGCACCTTCAAGAACAGACATCCGCACGACTACTCTTGAGTCCCAAGGGACCCAGGGACCTTTGCGTGATGCCCAAAACCTGCCTTCGGCCTACACCTCGGGGTAGAATGAGTAATACGGAAACGATCAAAGACTACCTCCCACCATGCAGCATCTTGCATTCGAATCACACAACCCAAGCAAGCTGGCGCACAATCGGCGGGGCGAAGCTGGCCAGGTGGACACACACCTCGAACCCATTGCTGCTTTGGTATTGTTGTGCCATCTGCACTAATTGGCGCACACCCTTCAGTCCCCACTGCTGCACCTCCAGAAGGGTCTCTGCCAGCAACTTTATGTTGTCCACTGTTGCGACCTGCAAAGACAGTGACGATGTTTAAATAACGACGACTCTGCGAAGGCTAGCTGCTAGAAACAGAATTGGCGCGCGGCTCTTCGATTCGATTTGATGTGGGCAGGCGCACTGAGTCCGGGTCCCAACGACCACTGCGAAGCTCTTCTTCAAGCGTGTTGCCGTTGACAATATTGCACACCAGGCCTTCAGCCAGTCTACCAAATGAGGATGGCAAGACAGCGCAGCGTATGTTGTGTGTTTTTTTGTTTTCTCTGTCTGTCTTTTGCTCTTTCTTGGGGCATAATTCTTGTCGTTCGTTGTCAGGTGGGCATGTCGCCCCCTCGCTCATCTGAGCCGGTCTCGGAATGGAAAAGAGGTTGCAGGGATGTGAAGGGCTTTGCTGCCCCTGCTCCAATCAAGAAACCCAAAGCCACCTGGTGTCACAGCTTTCGTCGCCCGCACCCCCCAAAAGCAGGTTTTGCTCTCTGTCTTCCAATTGGAAACCTCACTGCCTTTTCATGACTATCTGCCAAGCTGCCGAAGTCTTGACCATTTGGACGGTCTCTAACCACGCTGCCATAGTATGACGGAACTGCTGGATGCCGCAGCCTTGCCCAAAGAGGAACCCGTAAAATCCCACAACATTTTACAAGTTGCAACCTCTGCAAGACCGACGATTCGCGCTCAAATTTGTCCAAAGTGGTCCAACCTTCCTGCTCAAGGCCAAAACTGATGTGAGTTGCTTGCCAAACCACGCAACAGCCCCGTCCTCCAGCCTGACGAGTTTAAGAGCCACCTTCTGGCCTGGCGACAAGTCCGGCACCTGTCCAGTGAGACCCGCTGAGACGCCGGTTCCGACACAGCTTGCAAAGCCCTAGTGCCGAGGCTTTGCTTGCGAAATGCCGCGGAATACGCAAGCAAATGTCAACGTCACTGAACCTAAAATTGCATAGTCACAGAAAGCTGCTCGCCTCGCACAGCTCACTGACGGTGGCCTTAACCAGCATTTGCGCAGTCAGCTGCCGTGTCTATGACCGAACTTCTCCACACGGGGAGGCCAACTTGTTACCACGACAAGGGCGCACGCTTTTTACCTACGATGCGTACAAAACCTTATCACAACAAGACAATGCATAAAAGCTTGACAAAGAAAACCTGCGTGAGTACCCGGAACTGTTTAAGGCGTTGAATCCGACCAGATTTGTGGCAGTCCTGGACGCACGGAAGAAACGCACGCGGCTCGACCCATGCAGGCTTGCACACCGATGCCCGGAACAGCAGAGCTATGCTTATCACTTCAGCGCCCCTGTCCTGCTGTACATCTCGGCGAAAAGCGGCCACTGCTCCAGGAGTTCACGGGCAAAAATCAACACGGCTTTTACCGAGAGTTCGACTTGTGGTTGGGAGCGTTCTAGATCCGGGAAATCCGCGATATTCAGCATCTGGACGTGGTTTGTCAACCCCAAGGACACCAGATCTCTTCGAAGGACCTTATCCCTGAAAAACCCTGCGGCGAGCTCTTCCTGTAAGTTCTTCCGGAAACCTAGCAAGGAGCTGGCCTCATCATACTTAACCCGATCGCCGGCCGCCTAATCAGCTCGGACGGTCCGCTCGAAGGTGTTCCCCGGCGAAGAAGGCCACATAGAACGGTCTTTGGTTTGCTATTGCCGAAGGCTCTTCATTCTCCACCTCTCCACCACCGCCGCCATTTTGCGGGTCAGGGATTGTTGCAATGGGAGTTGTAGGTCGCAAATCCGATCGCGATGATTCCATTGGCGCGAACGCTGGTGCGGGTGGCGTTGCCGGAGCTCTTGGACTGGATTAAACATGATGCCGGCAATGTTGGCAAAAGCGAAGAGGGTCAACAAGGGATTAAACGCTGCGAAGCGATGAAAAGCACTGGCACGGAGGCACGTGTGTTAAGCAGGCTCTGGATGCGAGGCAAACTGCAGAAACAAGCTGAAAAGCTTTGCAAGCCATAGAAGCTCACGTGACGCTGGTGGTCAGGCGCTACGTTCTGTTCTGCTGTGGCGACTGTGCACGCTACGGCTGCACTGCTGCCGCCGCGGCCACTAGGTCGCTACTTCCAAGCCTCAATTGCAATGAATATCAAAGATGGCCTAGACGCATCTGTACCTGTACACTCTCTTCAATTTAGACTTCTGCAAGGTGCAGGAGCGTCAAAACCCTACCAGGAGCAACCAGCATCACGCTAGCAGAGCTTCGCCAAGGGACCTTTGTACATCCCTTCGACCGTCGCCATCCAAGCCAGCACACCAAGGTCTTCGATTGCCTTCGCTGCGACTCTTTCCAGAAACGAACACAACACAATCGGAACAAAGCAAGGTCGCAGAGACAGAAGGAAGCAATGCAGCCAGGGCTTCCACATGTCGTCTCCCGGCTGTCAAGAGCTTGGCTTACCTTCGTTGCGATCTTCGCTGTAAGAAGACAACAGAGAGAACCAAATCAACACCGAACACGCCGGCAGTGCGGCAGAACCCGCGGCACGGGTCTAAGGGCAGGGCCTCTGGCCAATGAAGCTCCAAATCGTAGGTCTCTCGAAACGCCAAGCCGGGTCGGCTAACTGTCGACCAAAGCCAGGTCGATGCAGTTAATGGACAGCGGCGGCATGTGTGGAGGCCTTGGAAAACAAGTCGCAGGGCTTGTGGTCAAAATCCCGTGAATGCAAACAACGGCGCGGAAGAACGGTCAGGGGTTCATGGCCAAGCAAAGGAGAGGCAGCACTTGTGAGTCGCGCATCGCAAAAGAAAAGCGGCCACGCTCCTGGGCGGACAGAAGAACGCCGCGCAAAGCGTGCACGGAATTCTTGGGATATAAATGGGATTTGTAAACTGGAAGTCAAGAAGAACACTGATCTTGCAACTGACAGCATGTAGGAAGCCTTTAAGCCCTTTAAGCAACATGAACCAGCCATCTTTGCACTTCAAGGTATGCCAGGGAAAGATCTGCTGCTCAGCTTCGGTGGAATTGCCAGGCAAAGGGCAGCAGGATGTGGACCCAGCAGTGGTTTAGTGGGCCGGGGCAGAGAATACAATCGCGAGCAAGCCCTGAAACTGCAACTGGCTAGGGGCAGCCCAAATCCGACGCGGTGCGGCGAAGACGACACCAACTTTTGTGCTGCAAAGCTGCCACGGGCTTCCCAGGAACGAGCCTTAGATACAGGAGTTGTCATGAAGATGCTTCGAACACACCCTCCTACCTGTGTGCGCACAGGTATCCATACTTGTGTCTGCGAAGTGTGTTTGTGGTCCATCTGAAATTGTCCTTCACGTGGACGCCTGTAGCTCCGCGGCACTCTGCCGCCGACACCCTTCCCCGGCTGAGCACCGAAAACCAGGCAAGCTTGCGGTGGAACTCATGCCCTGAAACACTAAAATCTTCAGGAGGAGCCGCGGCGCCCTGTCCGAGGAGCGACGGTTCGGAGACCCATATCCAACTAATGGACGAAGGCCATGTGCAGATATGAGCACATTTCCAGCAGGTGGAGGACAACTTGGAATTACTTGACTGCGTTCGCCTACGCAGAAGCACTACCTTGAAAATCAAACCCGCGCAGACAGGCCCCAAATCCTCGGACCGCTTGGATGAACATAGTCAATGTCGGCATGGGGGAGGAAAGGTCCTCAGACATGAAATCGGAAAACGAATGCGTGCCAGGTGTGAATTAGGCATGTGACAATAACAAAGGCGATGCAAGGAATATGGGTCAGCGGCCCACCAAAGTACGGATGTTTCGCCAAAGGAAGATGACGCATGCGCCACGCTTTCCTGACAGAGACAAGGAATTTCGCTTCGCGGGGCCTGGATTTGTGCAAATGGTTCTGAAAACCAGGTTTCGGACCCGAAACTGATTTCTTGGAAAGCCTGCTTACGCCTGACCCGGAACGCACAAAACCAGTTTGGGGACCCGAAACTGATTTCCGCAGTTTGGGGACCCGGACGTGATTTTAAACGAGCCTGCTCAAACCTGACCCGAAGCGCCGCGCAGCGTGCCTTCGAGGTCCAGTACGACCATGTCCGTGACGCAGCAAAGCTTTAAAAACCGAGCCCAAGTGGCTTCTCAAGCGAAGTATAGGACAAAAAAAGAAAATACAAAACAAAGAAGAGGATACAAACTCCTGGCAGAGGGACAGGCGGACATGCAAAGTCCTTACATTTAGTCTATACCAAAAAACGTAAAGAAACTAATACGTAGTAGAGAAATTAACGAAAAAGAAAGTTGGTGCGCCCTTCTCGTGGCAACAACATGGCCTCTTGGAGCGGGAGAGGGAGAGGGAGGAAGGGAGA
>CAJNJA010016477.1:0-11335 GCA_905231915.1 Symbiodinium necroappetens | reverse complement strand
ACTACAACTCCTACTGCTACTGCTGCTGCTGCTGCTGCTACTCCTGCTGCACCTCCTACTCGGGGCAATGCTAATCGGCTAACAAACTGGGAAGTAATAATGCCTCGCGCAAGCCAGAAGCCCTGATAGTCATAGTCAACATTGCCAGAAAGATGGACAGGAACTTTCGCTTCAGTCCTCCGTGGCATCCACTTTGGCCAGGGAGACTCCTCCGGGCATCCGGGGGTTGGCGTTTTGGGATTGGGGGGAGCGCGGAGCGAATTCGCAGCTAGAACTTTTACACCTCGGGCCAAGTACACCTTTTCCCCGTCAAACAACCCATGAGCTGTAATATAATAAACCTCATCTCCACTTGTCCTGAAAATTTCAACGCTTGCGCCGCTTTCTCCTGAATTGGAAAGGTCGGCGTTCACGGTTTCGGGGGGCTTAGCGGACCACCTCAACATGTCGGGTCGGGGGCCTTCAAAATTGGCTGCTGCCGATGTTTCGCCCTCAAACCCCGTTTGCAGCAGGCTTCGCTTTTTCGAAACTGCCGTCGCCGTGAAGCAGTGCAGCACTGCAAACCCCTTTAACCCCGAATGGGTGCTGTCGGATTGAATCCGAGATCAGGAACTCCAAACTCCAGTGACAGCTCGGTGCATTAGCAGACCATCGGGATCCTTATCAGCTAGATTCAGCTAGATGACGAAAACCAAATCCTGAGGCGTCAAACAAAGAACTATAAACCCCCAGACCAACGGAAATGCAAATTTTGAAATGATACAAATCTTTGACTGGGCTTCGAAGCGCAACTTTAACGACCTTACGCCTGTGCATGTTACTGCTCCGCCAAGCAACATATTCCGGCGCGAGTTTCTTGCCTGGACAGGAGCACCAAAACCGACCAGAATACTATTATACATGCAGGACAATGCAGGAGAGGTACAATGTCCACACCAGGGGGCATAGAACTCCGCGAGGACGTATTTGTTGTCCTGCGCGGCTTCGTATTGAACGCCGCCCGCAGTTTTGCAAAGTTACGAGTATGGTGCTCAAAATCAGGAACACAACCACAGCCGCATCGGCTGCACCGTTGCCACATCACTCGGCTACTGAAGATGCCGGCGAAAGACGACAAATGTGCTGACAACAGCGCTTGCACATGTCAACGGATTTAGACGTGATTGATCTTCGTCCTTCAGGTGCTGCTCGAAGTCCCTGAGTTTGCAGCAAAACCACAGAAGAAAGGCAACCAGAAAAAGACGAACTAACCTGCCAGGTAACGAACCTGTCAGTGTCACCACATCCTCGGCCTTCCCAAACGCTGCCCACGCCACAAGCAGGCAAAAACCTCTCGCATGACTCAGGGAATTTACTTGCAACTGTTCAGGGTCTCCCGGGAGCGAGCTTCGAGCAGTCGTGATGGAGCAAGAAGGTCGGGTTGCGTAGCATCCATGTATGTCGCAAGACAGCAGCGACGACCACGATCAGGATGACCAAGACCACCACGGCAAATCATTGTCTAAGCCAGTCTCAAACCACACATCCGAGACTGTTGGTCAAGAAGAAGGATGACAGCAGTAATGACATAAATAATAAATGAAACCAACAAGGCTTTCTTACTGCAGAAGCATCATCATCAGCATCGTCATCATCATGGGCAGCTACAGCAGCGAAAAAACAAGATGGCACAGCCTACATAAGCAACAGCCACAGACACAGGCATAGCCACAACACCACCACCACCACCAACAACGACGACGACAACAACAACAGCAGCAGCAGCAACAACAGCAGCATCATCATCGTCATCATCATCATCAACATCTTGAGTTCCGACCTACTCCGCTTTTGCCCTTCCCCCCTGCCTAGTGGCAGCATTGGAAGGCAGGCCTTCAACGCCGAAAGCCAGGCCGTTAAACCATTTGAGCCAAAACTGACAGTTATGGCTTATGGTATCGACACGCACACTCGCACGAAGCAGGCTTCATCAACAGCTACACATGAGACAGGATGACTCAAGCATGGCATGGGAGTGCTATCAACAACAGATGCTAAACCAACTACATCAAATTAAAGGACGATTCGGTTTTAGAGTTTCGGGCTTAAGGTTTCCAACTGTAGTTGCTGCGTGCTCGCTCGCCCTGAGTTGTCTACAGAGCCGACAGCATGACTTTTGTCACAACTAGCACGATCTGTATCTGCCTCTGGAAGGCTTGCTGCTGCTCCTTCATTTTCTCCACGGGCCACTAGCCGCTAACCACCAGTCACTAATTGCGATGATTGTTGCACGAGGTATGCTAACTGCTAGCAGTTATAGACTTATATATGTATGTATACATATATATATATGGATTGTGTTGACGAGGTTCCTCAAACCATGCCGATAGTACGAGGCTTCTGCCGTGCAGTCTCAGCCTTACCTGTATGGCCTCCGGTTTTGGAACCTTCATGTCCCCATGTTCTCGATTAGTACAGCCGCTACGTCCCCAAGATCGCAAAGCTAGCAACACCACGCAATCTGCACGCCTCGCGCGCATATCTGAAGAACTCTTCCTGGGCATGTTGGAAGAGGGTTTCACGCAATTGTGCTCGAAGTAAGTGGGGCAAGGGGACAAAGGCTGTCGTCGGCTTCCAGAGGAAACCGGGAGCCGGGGACCATCGAAACCACAGCCCTTCTCCCCGAACTTAAACGGCGTTGTGGAACACAGCTTTCTCACAACATGTATGATCCCAAGAATGCTGCATCCATACCAGATTCCAAGCCCCGCCTGCTTGTGCCCTCAATGCACAATACCGGGAAGCGGCGCTTATCGTCGCGCATATGTGTTGTTGTCGGCATGAGAATGCCTTGGCTATTCCTTTGCTGCTCCTCACGCGGCTGGTCACCGTGTTTCAGCCATCTTTGTAAGAGTGGCTACAAAAACCACCTTGACTACCTCGGAAGCAAAGGCTGTGCGATCGCTAGGGCTCAGGAACCTGTTGGCTCCTGTACGGGTGGCTCGGGAAGCAGTCTCTGCCAAAGAGGTAAACCACAACTTTCATCTCTCAACCCATTTCTACACAGAATGCCATTATCCAGCCCTCAATCGTCACGGAGGCCGAAGGATTTCTTCTCAGGTCTCATGCTGAGTGCAGGGCTCGTCGGGGCCTCCAGAAAAAGCTTGGCTCTTGCAGCTTCATTGCTACCATTCTTGGAGCTGGCGGACTTAGAGCGAGAGCGCGATGGGCAGAAGGTCCGGGCTGCCTTTTCAAAAGTCGGAGCATATACTATAACTGTCGAGGGGCTACCCGGGATTCCAAATAATTCCTGGAAAATTACGAGTATATCCTAATCAGAATGACGAAGAATTACCAAGGCACCTGTGAAACACGACTGCCCGAAGTGCCTCAGCTCGTCGAGCCAGTCTCTGGGAGTCTGCCCTCGAACGACCTGGGCTCCCGTTGCTCTTGTTAAGCGCCTGGCGATGACCAATAATAACAACAATAACAACTGCAATAACAACAACGAAACGGTAATATTCTGCGGAATGTACTTTTCATAATACAACAACACGAACAAACATAGTAGCAATAACACACGATAACATTAGGATGACCCCAACCTGAATCTACGAGTACATCTCTGGTCGCTGTATGCCTATTTGTACATAACCTGTCTATCTACTCATCTCGCGAACTGGCGATGTGTGCGACTGCGGCCCGATCTCGCCAAAGCTACCCTGTACCCACTATAATGTCAACTTGTACACGCAAGCCGGTCGTCCGGATCGACTCACGCTGAGGATGCCACACCAAACCATCGAAGATACCTTTTTAAGTCGGTGGTTCCGTTGCTGTTATATTCAATACACCAACGTCGTCATTCATACTACAGCATTCTTTATGCAGGGGCTCCCACTCTTGCTGTTCGTGGTTTCAGCGGAGCTTGTTCGGGGCTGAGGCCCGCTGGATGCCCATTTAGTCTTGTGCTTGATTCTTGCCGTCTTGGGAGTGCGGGAGGGCGCTGGGTCCATGCAGGGGGATAGTGCACACTTGGTTACTCAAGTTCTGGGGCCTGACCAGATAGCAAATATACTGTATTATATTATAGCTATAATATAATATAATATATTATACTATACTCCATTATATTTATAGTATAATATAGTATAATATAGTATCATATGGTATAATATAATGTACAGTTATAATATACTAGATTATATTATAAAGCTCCCCCAACCCAAGACAACTAGATTCAGCCAGCTCCGGGAGGTTGAGACCTGGCCTAAACTGCAAACTCTGTCTTGAAACACAAGGCGTCATTCCGTGTACTTTGAGGGCACCTCTAGGGGTTCCTTTAATAAGGGCACCTTTTGGTAGTGCAAGGGATGCAGGTCGATATCCACGATTCGCGATGCACACGTGCTACTTTGGTAGGGAAAGTGAAGGCTTCAATGCAACTAAGGTTCATCAGTCGGCGCAGTTGTGGTGGGACGGTTGTCGACTCGAGGCCACCACGGCCTTAACATCGAAATGGATGGGGACTTCGTTTGAACTCAGGGTTGCTGGATCTAGGAGTATCTAGGCCATTGTGGTGTGGGGCTCAGGGGCGTCGAGGCATGGGTTCAGGGACTTAAATGACGTGTTTACGGGGTTTTCTGGGTAGGTAGGCACATGGTGTTGCTGCTTGAGGGGCCAGACGGCTTTAGTGGATAGTTTTGAGCGTGAAATCTGCAGATTGCCCTACCAGAGGAACATAGAGCTGTAGCGGGATCTAACGACTTCGAACAGGATTTTTGCGGCATCCAACAAAACTAATTGCTGCTTCAATAATGGGGGCAGCGTGCACAAATCTACTGTCAATCATGGCGGCTGCCACCTGCGCGCATCAAATGACAATATACGGAAACTCTACCCGACTCTACCCGTTCTAGTGTGCTCAAGAGACCTCTGAAGGCGACGGCACGACCATGCCATGTGTTACGGGATCATGTTTGGAGCCTCAGGATCCCTCCTGCGCAGCCCCGCAGTACCCAGTCTTCCAGAACTCATGAGCCAAGAAACTCTCCGGGTAGATCGCCGAAGAAACTCGACACTCCAACCCCGCAAAACCTTCTGGTTCGAAGTCGGAAACCTCACAGCCAAGCCGACGTCAACCAAAACGGCTACCCCCCAAAATAGGAAGCTGGACAACTCAAGGGAAATCTTCATCCTTTACCTCTGCCCTTAGGGGGCTCTTCTGTGACCCGGGCTGGCAACTTGGTAGCAGTACTTTGCGGCAGCCAGGGCCTTCAGCAACTCAGAACCAGGATCCGGTATTTCCGCACCCCAAGGCGTTTAACTATCAGTATAGTTTGTATAATCGCTATACATCTGAGACATCAGCGGCTCGGCTCAATCGAGCTGTAGAGGGGAACCCAAAACCCTGGGACACCCCAAATCAACAAGCAGTGCTGGAGCTGCGAAACACAGGGGAGGCCCTGGAATAGAAGCGGTCTCGGCTCAAGAGTCGCTGGTCGCTGCCGCAGAGACCGCAAAAAAAATCAGGCCGAATACCACATGCCACGCCCATCGAAGACGCCTCGAAACCCTAAACCATGTTGTGAAGCCCGATATTCACAAGTGTGGTCCCTATGCATCCTAAGACCGAACCTTCCACAAATCCTTCTCCTACAATGCGAAACTGACTCCAAATTGCGAGCCGAAGCGAAGGCATTGAGACCATTTGTTCGGAAGGCTTTGCAGACTTTTAGGCATTACGGGTATTTAGGGTGCTGTAATTTCCTTGGTTCTCGCACTGACTTCCCCGGGTCTCGGGCTTCCCCTTCTCATCTCACTCTAAAGCCTTTGGTCGTACTGTCGTGAATAGTGTAATGTATGATTACGATGCCTGTCGTACGCGTGTCGTAAGCTGTGGGCATTGAAAGGCAAGCGTGCAGAGCCCAGCACGGGCAGCGCGAGTCCTTCAAGCAAAGTTCGCCAATAGCGGTCGAGGGCTTGGGCTTTGGATTTGTGTTGGGGGTTCAGGCTTTGGGGGTGTAGGATTTGGGCTCAAAGCGTGCAAGTTTAATTTTACAGGTTTTGAATGAGGGTCGGAAGGCCACAAATGGCCACCCGAGTGAGAGCACTCCTAGATGCCTGCCAAGCCGTAAGGACTTACTATCCATGCCTAAAGGACATGGAAATGCTTCGTTTGCTTGGCAGAAGATCTCTACCTCTTTTTTAACTTGTGCATAGACAGACGGCTTAGGGATCGCCGCGATGTACGAAGCGAAAGTGTTTCAAGATGTGTGGGGTTGTGTTTTTCCAACCTTTCGTCGATCTCTGAAGAACGTGTTGTGAACAATGCAAGTCCACCCAACTTTAGATCCACGTCGGTTTAGCGTTTCGACTCCGACACTCGCACAGGGCAGGCACGGTTTCGCATTCAAGGGTTGAGGCTCACATAGGTTTCTGCGATCGAATCAACACATGACATGCTTCTGGACTGCATGCACATGCATGCAACCAGGTCCAAAGCATGGTAACATAAGTTCGAGAAGTGCGAGATGCGACAGGACAAGGCAGAAAATGGACAGAGGCAGACAACAATCCTTCATTCGCTCCAAGCCGAAACTCTGCCCGCGATGCCCGGAGCCCGACACATTGAACAGTCTCAAAAGTGTGCAACCATGTGCTGCTCTGTCTCCTTGCAAAGGCCCGAGCTGCCCATCTGCTGCATCCGCCTCGTCCCAACTGGGTTTGGTGACGACGGTAATGACGATGATGGTGATGTGGAGAAACAGCGCACTTACCGGCATGGGTATTCTAATGAAGGCGACGGTGATCACCACGAGAATCGTGATTGTTATCGTTATGGCTTGTTACAATCATCATCTCAGTATGTCTGGCATGGCATTTGTCGCGGTGTGCTCAGCCGGATGCATGGTATCGCCCTTCTTGTCATCCGTGCTGCCAATACTATCAGAGTACCCGACAGACTGGAAAACTGCCGACCATCGTGAGGCTGCCATCAACTTTGTCTGTCTTGGGTCGAGTCCCTCTCCAGTCCCTGATCATGCAAATGCCTTGCAAAGGGAACAACTTCGACTTTCAGCAGGCCCATTCGTCCCACAATACCGCAACTCCACGAGAATTCCAAACAATTTGCTTGTCCTAAAGCTCCACCCATGAAAGAAACTTGAGGAACTGCCCTGCAGCCCGGAATTCTGGACATGCGAACCGCAACGGGTTTGGCCGAAATTAACGAGAACACAATGAACCAAATCCCGAAGCTTCGGGGATTCGTGCTTAGGAGGCCGAGCCCACCTCTTGCAGATCCTCGTCCCTGGTGTCCTCGCTAGGAGTGTTCGCCTGCAGCGTTTTCGATAGATCTAAGGAACATGGCGGAGGCTTCGATCATTCGAGCGTTGGTAAACTTGTTACAGGGTGTAGTTTGCAAGCTCCTGCAACTACTACACCTACCCAAGCCGGCCTTTAGCTTCGGCTGGAGTCGCGTTTAAAGTTCTTCGCCACATACATGGCTCAAATACGGTTTCGACTCTCACCACTCATGTGCGGTTTAGGATGTAGGGCTGCTTCTTATGGCTACTGTGCTAGATTGTAATGTAGCATTGCTGTATCATATTGTCTGTTGCTATGCTCGTCATACAGCTGCAAACGCCAACATCAAGGGGATGTCGCGTACCTCAGTGGCCGCGTCGAAAAGGACCTGCTCCGTCTCAGTCGTGCCAGTGTCCTCGGGACGGGTCACTGCAGTTTCAATCCCCACAACACTTTGCAAAACGTGGTCAAGGGTTCTTGGTGCACGTGGCCCGCACGGCCCTGAACAAAACCGTATCAAACATCGAAAACTCGTAAACCGAAAAGTCATCAAAAACCCATATCCGAAAGCCCGAAAACCCCGACAACCCCAAACCCTCCAACGTCACCAAACCCCGAGCAAAACACGAAAGCCCGCACCCTGAACCCTCGAACCTTCTGGATTCTTGCTTCTTCTGCCAGGACCAAGGTC
This sequence comes from Symbiodinium necroappetens, assembly GCA_905231915.1. Lineage (NCBI taxonomy): Eukaryota > Dinophyceae > Suessiales > Symbiodiniaceae > Symbiodinium > Symbiodinium necroappetens. The sequence continues at coordinate 3,357 of CAJNJA010016477.1, read as the reverse complement.
CCAAGGCTCCCATGCTCCAAGGCATCTATTATAAGTCGGAAGTGCCTCAAAAGCCCCCGAAAGGCTCCAATGGACCAAAAGCCAAGTCACAAGGAGCTCAGGGTTGCAACTTGGACCTCAGAGCTTTACCCCTCAAGGACGAGCCGTGTGTCTTGGGCTTCGGATTTCCCCTTTTTTCGGAGGAGGAGTCTGGTGTTTAGGGTTTAGGTTCAACTTTTTCAAAAATGAGGGGAAATATGTATATACATCACGTGGAACCGCACCTGAGAACAACACGACACGAACCATTGGCTCTCGACGAGCGGGAACTCAATCATGAATTAGACACCCGAGCGCCTGCCATGAAAAAGAGGGGAGTGGGTATATGGCTGGCATAGGCGTCCCGGTTGGAGTATGAATCGGGGCAGAAAACAGGGGTGGGATTAAGGGTTCGGGCGCGTTCTTGCGAAACAACTAAGTACAAATCAAGGATCCACAAACTGAGCCTACTTGACAACGGGAACCGGCGGGGGCCTGGTGTGAAGAATTACTTCTGCCTTCTACTCTGGCTTGAATCTGCTGCTGGTTCTCCGAATCGTGTAGCACAACGTCCTGCTTGTATTTTCATGGAACTAAGTAATGCTTCCCAACTAGAAGAAATACTCTGGTTGGAGAAAACCTCGACATGTCCAGTGTCCACACATCGATGGAGATTTTATTGCGCAAGCAAGTCCTTGCTGGCATCGTAGATGCGCCAATCCTCCTTGTTCCACTCTCGCCTGTAAGCTCGGTTCCTTTCAGCCGTCCAAGCCGCTCTTGGATCTCCTCCGCCACCTCTTGGGCTGCTGATGCTGACGGCGCCGCCAAGAAGTGCAAACGAAAGGTTGCTAAGATTCTCAAACCGAAAACCCTCCTCCGGCCCTCCTTGAGGGTTCATGGGGTTAATCGAAGTCTTCTGATGACCTTCTAAGGAGGATCTCTGAAGAAAGCACTGCTGAAGGAGGCCCTCGGATTGGAGCCCATGACTTTGGGTGGAAAGAAATGAATTCCGTGGGTGACTTGGCATCTCCCGACACGAAACCACACCTCCGAGGTCCGGACCCACGGCATCGTCCGACTGGAACAGCACTTCCTCTTCATCATCATCCGCCTGCCCCGTGCGTTGAGTAGAATCCAGAAAGTGGGAACAGCATTATCCTTACTCCCTTAAGCCAAAGCTTCATCGCAAATTTCCACAAGAAACAGCCTCAATCCATGTTCCATGCATAGGCATGCGGAGCTGCCTACAGGTGAACTGCGAGTGTTACGCAGGTGATGTGCGGATGTCAAAGCGTGCGAGCGCAACGAAACTCTTCGGTTCTTGCCGAAATGCCCGCGGTACGTGTACTATGTTGCTAACAGGCGTTAGGTGTTAGCTGTGAGAAAGACGGCTACACAACCAGTGCAAATTAGTGGGATCGGATAGGGAGTGCGGACAATTTGTGATTTCAAGACAATGGAGAACTCCGAGCTGCCAGGCCTCAAAGCTTCGGTCAACCTCAACATAAGCCCAAAGCCTTTCAGACCCTCACCCATTATATCCAGGCCGGAATAATCACATCAGCTTTTGGAGGTATACTATAAAGGGACGATACGGTGATATGTTTGGGATTCTCCAGATGCATTTCCGGCGCCTGCACCATCCTGGCTTCGCAGGTGGCTGGGCTCTCGGACGCCATGGTGACCTCAGGCCAAGATGAGGGAAGGGACAGTTAGTTCTAGGGGGGCACGGTATCCAGATTTGCAACTGGTTTCGCATTGCATATGCATCTTTGCAGCTCGAATTTGTGCTTCATCTTTCGTAGATTCATGGTCATAGAGAGTGATTCACGGAAGGACCTTAGTAAGTCGACGAGCTTCGGGTCAGTTTCACTTCCCAAAAAAATCCTGAACCACCAAACCTCTACTAAACTCAAGAAAAAGAAACACACTGAAAACTACAACTCAAATATAATTCTCAAACGAGACTTTGGACCGGTCTGAGGCTCCGGCGCAATGCGTCACGGCCGTCCGGACCCACGTCGGCCAGCTGTGGGCCCAAACGATAGTCGTTCGGACGATTGTGTGGCGCACATGCTCCATGGTCATCGACATAGAGAAGACAAGAAGAGATCATGCATGCTGGCTCCAAGACGAAGCGAAGTTGAGGCAAGATGCCTGGTCTTGGCCAAAAACAAAAAGCAGGTGGAGCAGACAGCAAATTGGGCCAGTCGATCTGCGCAGACGCATGAGGCTAAGCAGCAACGTCGAACCCGGCCCCAACGCGCCGGCACGCAGCTCCGATCTTGCTGTAGCTGTCTGAGTTGACAAACAGTCTCGGGGTCTTGGGAGATTCAATTCATTGGAGGGACCTTTTGTCCAGGCTACTACATATCCGGAACTGAAGCCTATATGCCTGAGCAGTATGCAGAAGAAATCTTCCAGTCTATTTACTTAGCCTAGACTTGCAGATGCGGTTGGCAGTAAGGCAGCACTCCGTGCGCGGATATATGCATGCATGTGTACATATATGCATGCCTACATAAACATAATATGTATATATATATATATGCTAGATCCCTATACACAAACACATGTACACATCCATGCATATGTTCAAGTTCATAAAGCCAGCCACTCATCACTGCACAATTTCGCTCCGCGGGCTGCCTGATCTGTCAAATGGTTTGAGCTGGAGCTTTGGCAGCCGGCTTCGCTTTCGGAGGCGGAGGCGCGCTTGCCTGGGAGGCAGCTGTTTGGGGGTCCTGTGTATGGTTTGGGGGGTGCAGTCTTCCGCCTGTAGCCTGTAGATGCATTGCTTTGCGGATTAACAGGATGGAGTTTCAAGCAATACTGGGTAGTTCGCATCCCCAAAATAGTGCGGCACCTTTCAAAAAGGACCCTAAAGGGACGCTAATTTGGAGAACCACCCATATGACACTATGCTACTGTCCTGGCTGGCGGCTAAAGCGATTGCATATGAGCACTCCTGATAAGGTTCGGGCTTCACAATTCACAATATGTGTATGTAAACCTTTGGTTTTCGATCGTGCTCTTCGAGTGCATGGCTTCCAGGGTTTCCAGAGGATAAGAGATTAGGTTTGGCAAAGCTTTTTGAGAAGCAAAACTGCATAGCCTTGATCGTGTAGTTCAAAGTCTAGGGTAGGGCGTGGCTTCCAAGTAGAGGCAGCATAAAACCCACGGCCCAGAATCTTTGACTGAGACATGTCAGCCCCAAACTCAAACTTTGTATAACGCACCGATGGTGCTTCAATTCCTGCAGTACCTAAGTACTCTAGGCGGTGGATGTTGCTTCATAACAACATCAGCCAGTTTGTTCATTCGCCCTAAACCCCCCCC